>JAQQPU010001834.1:0-38071 GCA_029168905.1 Artemia sp. Kazakhstan ARC1039 | reverse complement strand
CCCCCCCCCCACACACACACACTTTTTATTCTGACAGTTTTTTTTTATTTTTTTTTCTGACAATTATTTTTTTTAACTTTTTTTTTCAACTTTTTTTTACATCTCTAAATCATATCAGAAAAATAGAATGACACTTTTAATTTTAATTTTAAAAACTTGTTCTTGTGCATACTATTGATGAGGACTGATCGTTCTCTTTCAAGATTTTTTCATGAAAAAAAAACTGATTTTTTTCTTCCAGGATTGGAAAGTGTGTAAACATGATAGTGTTATTGTAGCATTGAATGCCGACTAAGAGAAGTATTTGAACTATGAAACAAGTACAGGTGGTAGCACTATTGGAAATGTATGCGTGCATTTTCATGACAGTAAGGAATTAAATTTCTTTGGAGTACCAAATAATTCCATAGTACAAATGGTGGATATGCGAGAGTGAGATATCCAGAGATGATCGCACTCAAAGAGAATGCCAACAAAAAAAATAATAGTTGGTGAAGAGGGGTATCTTCTTGCTAGTGCTTCTGGTAACATGCTACCTGTTGATACATCTTATTGTCATCTTTTAGGTATTACCATTTTAAAGAAGAAAAGAAGAACACAGGCATACTCCTGCACTAATGTCATTAATCATATCTTGTCTACGTGCCAAAATTGTTATCTGTGTAAAAATAATGTTAAAATAGACAGTGAAATCACAGGCAAAATAAAAAGGACATTTGCAGACACTATCATCAATGAATATAAAGATGAATTGATGGAAAGTTTTTTGTTCAAGGAGTTGATGGGTAAAACAATCCAGTGAAACCTTCTGCTTTAACTGGAGGCTACGAGATTTGTCAGCGATACATGGGGTCAAGAAGCTATAGTCAAAACTAGATTAATATTCATCTGCAATTTTTTTCATCAAGTAGAACAGGAAATTTTTTGTGTTCATGAAACTCATGAAACTACTAGTTTCCTAGTAGTTTCATGAGGAGAAAAGTCAGTTTAAATGTTTCACGAAGAGAAAAAAACAACATGAACTTTGAAACATCTTCAGAATGTAATAGTGACAAGGTAAACCACGACAAAACACTACTGAAATATTCCAACTCTTGCATTTCAACAAAGAAAAATCCAAAATGAACTTTGAAACATCTTCAGAATGTAACTATGACAGGTAAACCAGGAAAAAACTACTGAAATATTCCAACTCTTGCATTTAAAAGAAAAAAAAATCCAAAATGAACTTTGAAACATCGTCAGAATGTAACTGTGACAGGTAAACCACGAAAAAAACTAGTGAAATATTCCAACTCTTGCATTTCAACGAAAAACAAAATCAAAAATGAACTTTGAAACATCTTCAGAATGTAACAGTGACAAGGTAAACCACGACAAACAGTACTGAAATATTCCAACTCTTACATTTAAACGACAAAAAAAAACAAAATGAACTTTGAAACATCAAGAGAATGTAACAATGACAAAGTAAACCACGACAAACAATACTGAAATATTCCAACTCTTACATTTCAACGGTAGAAATCCAAAATGAACTTTGAAACATCAAGAGAATGTAACAGTGACAAGGTAAACCACGACAAAACACTACTGAAATATTCCAACTCTTACATTTCAAGAAAAAAAATCTAAACTGAACTTTGAAACATCAAGAGAATGTAACAGTGACAAGGTAAACCACAACAAAACATTACTGAAATATTCCAACTCTTACATTTTAACGAAAAGAAAAAAATCCAAAATAATCTTTGAAACATCTTCAGAATGTGACTGTGACATGGTAAACCACGACAAAACACTACTGAAATATTCCAACTCTTACATTTCAACGAAAAAAAATCAAAAATAAACTTTGAAACAGAATTTTCACGAATAAAAAACAGCAAGCAACAAGTTCCACAAACAAAAAATCAATCAGCATGCAACAACTTCCTTTAACAAAATCAGTTTCACGAAGCGAAAAATCAATGTACAAGTTTCGAGAAGAGAATAAACGAAATGACACTGCAACACTTTTCACGAACAAAAGATCATCACTCAACAAGTTCCACGAACATAAATCAGCGTGCAACAAGTTCCATGAACAAAACCAGCTTTCTCAATGAGGAAAATCATGGTAGAGGTTTCATGAAGAGAAAAATCAACATTTAACATGGATCACGAACAAAGAAATATGCGTGTAATAAGTTCCGTGAACAAAATTAGTTTCACTAAGCAGAAAAATAACAATGTACTTGTTTCACGAAGAGAAAAAATAAACATGCAACAAGTTGCAAGAATACAAAAATCAGCACGCAAAAAGTTCCACGAACAAAATCAGTTTAACGGGGAGAAAATCATTGTTTAAGTTTCGCGAAGAAAAAAATTCAGCATGCAACAAATTCAAAGAAGAAAAATTCGGAACTCAACAAGTTCCACAAACATAAATCAGCACGGTCAAGTTCCCCGAACAAAATTGGCTTCAAGAGAAGAAAAAAAAATCAATATGCAAGTTTCACGAAGAGAAAATCAGCATGCAACAAGTTTCATGAATAAAAAACCATCATGCAGCAAGTTCCATGAGCAACAATCAGCACCTTGCTACCGGCTGATTTTTGTTTCGTGAAACTTGTTGCATGTTGCTTTTTTCTCTTCGCGAAACTTGTACACTGATTTTTCTCCTTGTGAAACTACTTTTGTTCAAGGAACTTGTTGCGTGCTGATTGTCGTTCATGGAACTTGTTGCATGATGGTTTATTGTTCATGAAACTTGTTGCATATTGATTTTCCTCTTCGTGAAACTTGCACATAGATTTTTTTTTCTTCTCTTGAAGCCAATTTGGTTCATAGAACTTGACCGTGCTGATTTATGTTTGTGGAGCTTGTTGAGTGCTGATTTTTCTTCGTGAAACTTGTTGCATGCTGTTTTTGGAACTTTTTGCATGCTGTGTTATATTCATGGAATTTGGTGAGTGATGATTTTTTTTGTTTGTGAAACTTTTTGCATCCTGTTTTTTTTTCTCTTTGCGAAACTTGTACTTTGATTTTTTCACCTCGTGAAATTGATTTTGTTAATGGAACTTGTTGCGTGTTGATCGTTTTTTTTTAGTTCGGGAACTTGTTGCATGCAGTTTTTTATTCGTGAAACTTTTGCAAGTTGATTTTTTCTCTTAGTGAAACATGTACATTGATTCTTTTATCTCCTCCTAAAACTAGTTTTGTCCATGGAACATACTGCATGCATATTTTTGTGATTCTGGAACTTGTTGCGTGCTGATATTTTTTGTTCGTGAAACTTGTTGCATGTTGCTTTTTTCTCTTCACGAAACTTGTACACTGATTTTTCTCCTTGTGAAACTTCATGGAACTTGTTGCACGCTGATTTATGTTAGTGGAACTTGTCGAGTGATGATCTTTAGTTCGTGAAACGTGTTGCAGTGTGATTTTGTTTATTCTCTTCTCGAAACTTGTACACTGATTTTTATCCTTGTGAAACTGATTTTGCTCAAGGAAGTTGTTGCGTGCTGATTGTTGTTCATGGAACTTGTTTCATGATGGTGTTTTGTTCATGAAACTTGTTGCATGTTGATTTTTCTTTTCGTGAAACTTGCACATTGATTTTTTTCTTCTCTTGAAGCCAATTTTGCTCATAGAACTTGACCGTGCTGATTTATGTTTGTGGAGCTTGTTGAGTGCTGACTTTTCTTCGTGAAACTTGTTGCATGCTGTTTTTGGCACTTGTTGCTTGCTAATTTATGTTCATGGAATTTGTTGAGTGATGATTTTTTTTGTTTGTGAAACTTTTTGCATCCTGTTTTATTTTCTCTTCGTGAAACTTGTACTTTGATTTTTTCACCTCGTGAAATTGATTTTGTTAATGGAACTTGTTGCATGCTGTTTTTTATTTTTGAAATTTGTTGCATGTTGATTTTTTCTCTTAGTGAAACATGTATATTGATTTTTTTCTCCTCCTAAAACTAATTTTGTCCATTGAACATACTGCATGCATGTTTTTCTGATTCTGGAACTTGTTGCATGTTGCTTTTTTCTCTTCGCGAAACTTGTACACTGATTTTTCTCCTTGTGAAACTGATTGTTGTTCATGGAACTTGTTGCATGATGGTTTTTTGTTCATGAAATTTTTTGAATGTTGATTTTTCTCTTCGTGACACTTGCACATTGATTTTTTTCTTGTGTTGAAGCCAATTTTGTTCATGGAACTTGACCGTGCTGATTTATGTTTGTGGAGCTTGTTGAGTGCTAATTTTTCTTCGTGAAACTTGATGCATACTGATTTTGGAACTTGTTGCATGCTGATTTATGTTCGTGGAATTTGTTGAGTGATGATTTTTTTTTGTCTGTAAAATTTGTTACATCCTGTTTTTTTTCTCTTCGCGAAACTTTTACATTGATTTTTCACCTCGTGAAACTGGTTTTGTTAATGGTATTTGTTGCGTGCTGATTGTTTTTTTTAGTTCGTGGAACATGTTGCATCCTGTTTTTTATTCGTGAAACTTGGTGCATGTTGATTTTTTCCCTTAGTGAAACATGTACATTGATTATTTTCTTCTCCTAAAACTAATTTTGTCCGTGGAACATATTGCATGCATTTTTTTCTGATTATTGAACTCATTGCGTGCTGATTTTTTTTTTGTTCCTGAAACTTGTTGAATGTTGCTTTTTCTTCTCTTTGCGAAACTTGTACACTGATTTTTCTCCTCGTGAAACTAATTTTGTTCAAGGAACTTGTTGCCTGCTGATTGTTGTTCATGGAACTTTTTGCATGATGGTTTTTTGTTCATGAAACTTGTTGCATGTTGATTTTCTCTTCGTGAAACTTGCAAATTGATTTTTTTTTCTTCTCTTGAAGCCAATTTTGTTCGGAGAACTTGACCGTGCTGATTTATGTTTGTGGAACTTGTTGATGTTGCATGCTGAATTTTTCTTCGTGGAACTTGTTGCATACTGAATGTTTTTTCTTCGCGAAACTTAAACAATGATTTTCTCCCCGTTAAACTGATTTTGTTCGTGGGACTTGTTGCGTGCAGATTTTTTTATTCTTGAAACTTGTTGCATGTTTATTTTTTCTCTTCGTGAAACAAGTATATTGTTTTTTCTACCTAGTGAAACTAATTTTGTTCATGGAACTTATTGCATGCATATTTCTTTGTTCGTGATCCATGTTAAATGTTGATTTTTCTCTTCGTGAAACTTCTACCATGATTTTCCTCATTGAGAAAGCTGTTTTTCCATGCAACTTGTTGCACGCTGATTTATGTTCGTTGAACTTGTTGAGTGATGATCTTTTGTTCGTGAAACTTGTTGCAGTGTGATTTTGTTTATTCTCTTCTCGAAACTTGTACATTGATTTTTCGCTTCGTGAAACTGATTTTGTTAATGGAAGCTCTTGCATGCTGATTGTTTTTTTTTTTGTGGAACTTGTTGCTTGCTGTTTTTTTATTCGTGAAACTTCTGTTTCAGAGTTTATTTTGGATTTTTTTCGTTGAAATGTAAGAGTTGGAATATTTCAGTAGTGTTTTGTCGTGGTTTACCATGTCATAGCTACATTCTGAAGATGTTTCAAAGATCATTTTAGATTTTTTTTTCTTTTCGTTGAAATGTAAGAGTTGGAATATTTCAGTAATGTTTTCTTGTGGTTTACCTTGTCACTGTTACATTCTCTTGATGTTTCAAAGTTCAGTTTAGATTTTTTTTTTTCTTGAAATGTAAGAGTTGGAATATTTTAGTAGTGTTTTGTCGTGGTTTACCTTGTCACTGTTACATTCTCTTGAGGTTTCAAAGTTCATTTTGGATTTCTGCCGTTGAAATGTAAGAGTTGGTATATTTCAGTACTGTTTGTCGTGATTTACCTTGTCATTGTTACATTCTCTTGATGTTTCAAAGTTCATTTTGGATTTTTTTCGTTGAAATGCAAGAGTTGGAATATTTCAGTACTGTTTGTCATGATTTACCTTGTCACTGTTACATTCTGAAGATGTTTCAAAGTTAATTTTGGATTTTTTTTTCTTTTAAATGCAAGAGTTGGAATATTTCAGTAGTTTTTTCCTGGTTTACCTGTCATAGTTACATTCTGAAGATGTTTCAAAGTTCATTTTGGATTTTTCTTCGTTGAAATGCAAGAGTTGGAATATTTCAGTAGTGTTTTGTCGTGGTTTATCTTGTCACTATTACATTCTGAAGATGTTTCAAAGTTCATGTTGGTTTTTTCTCCTCATGAAACTACTTGGAAACTAGCGCACAAAAAATATCCTGTTCTACTTGATCAAAAAAAATAATGACCAGCATACACATTCCATTTTATTTCTTAAATCAAAGATATCAATATAATGACGTTAAGAAAAAATGCGTTCCAGTGTCTAAAAAAGTGTGCCCTTAACAAATAAACGAAACAACAACAACTTGTTGTAAAGGAACTTTTTTTTAATTCTAATAATGACACATAGTATATTACACCATATTAATATCTATGAATAAAAACGTTCTTGGTCTAACATCCTCTTATTCAAGAGCGGTATGTTCTTCTTGTGACAGTAATGGTTGGGAGGTATATCACGGTGATTGCAGATGAATATTAATCTAGTTTTGACTATAGCTTCTTGACCCCATGTATCGCTGACAAATCTTATAGCCTCCAGTTAAAGCAGAAGGTTTCACTGGAATGTTTCACCCATCAACTCCTTGAACAAAAGAACTTTCCTTCAATTCATCTTTATATTCATTGATGATACTGTTTGCAAATGCCCTTTTTATTTTGCCTGTGATTTCACTGTCTATTTTAACATTATTTTTACACAAATAACAATTTTGGCACGTAGACAAGATATGATTAATGACATTAGTGCAGGAGTATGCCTGTCTTCTTCTCGTCTTCTTTAAAATGGTAATACCTAAAAGATGACAATAGGATGTATCAACAGGTAGAATGTTACCAGAAGCATTAGCAAGAAGATGCCCCTCTTCATCAACTATTATTTTTATGTTGGCATTCTCTTTGAGTGCGATCATCTTTGGATATCTCACTCTCGCATATCCACCATTTGTACAATGGAATTTTTTTGGTACTCCAAAGAAATTTAATTCCTTACTGTCATGACAATGCACGCATACATTTCCAATAGTGCTACCATTTGTACTTGTTTCATAGTTCAAATACTTCTCCTTGTCAGCATTCAATGCTACAATAACACTATCATGTTTACAAACTTCCCAATCCTGGAAAAAAATCAGTTTGTTTTTCATGAAATAATATTGAATGAGAACCATCAATCCTCATCAATATAAGTATGAGTATGCACAAGAATATGTTTAAAAACTTAAATCACAAGTGTCATTCTATTTTTCTGATATGATTTAGAGATGTTAAAAATACTGTCAGAAAAAAAGGGTGGGGGGGGGTCCGGAGGGGGGGGGTGGGGGGGGGGGGGGGTTAGCAGGGGCTTGGGGGGAGTTAAGGGCAGAAGTCGGGGGGGATTTGCAAAAAGTTGGGGGAGGGGGTCCTTGGGGTTGGGGTATGGGGACCTAACAACACTGTTCAAATGGTAGTTGTGTATTATACCGAACACTGTTGAGAATCGCCCAAATAAAAAAAATATGTATCTCTGAATAGGAGTTAGCATTCCCTCAGATCGTTTACCATTTTCATTTCTGTCAACGCCTATAATCATACCATAGTAAAGAATCATGTTTAACATTAGATATATGAACGGCCATGACCCAAAACCATGGTTTCGTGAACAGCACGAATTTTCATGGTAGGCTGAATCTTATCATTGTACTGTCTGCTTGTATGGCGGGAGTACTGTCTGCTACTTATCATTATAGTTATATGGTGGACACCCCGCTTTTAAATATTAAAGCTAAATGGTGAGACACCCCCATTGTAACTGTTATAGCTACATTGGCTACCTCTCTGTTCGGAAGCATTGATACAATACTACTCACAATGGCTATCTAAAAATTTTCATTGGATGTGTTTGGGGGAAGGGTGCGCGTGAGAGGGTGGTTAGTTACTCTCCAATCACTTTCAACTATTAAAAAGGGCACTAGCCCTCTCAATTCCCAATTGAATGAGCCCCTTTTGACGTTTTTACGACAACTCTATGTATAAAAACCTTATATGTCTCCAGGGCATAACTTACAACCTTTGGCCTGGGGCCTCTGGGGGGTTTGTCATCCTTAAATACATAATTTCCAAAACTTTCAGCTACGTTGAACAAAATGGCTACGTCTAAACGTTGATTAAATATGTTTGGGGAAATGGTGGGTGTGAGAGGGGGGTCAATTACTCTCCACTCACTTTTGACTATTTAAAATAGCAATAACGATTTCCAAACAAATCAGCCTTTTTTGAAATTTTTACAACAACTTTCTATATAAACATTATATGCCCCCAGGGTATAACTTATAATCCTTGCACTGAGGGCTCTGAGGGGGTTATCATCCTAAAAGACCTAATATCCAGAACTTTTGACTACGTTGAACAAAATAAATATCTCAAAATTTTGATTGGATGAGTTTAGGGAAACAGCGGGCGTGAAAGGGGTATTAGTTGCCCTTCGATCACTTTCGACTATTAAAAGGGCACTAGCCCTATGAATTTTCAATTGAATGAGCCAATTTTGATGTTTTTACAACATTGCTTTCTATAAAACTTTACATGCTCCCAGGGCATAACTTACAAACCTTGCCCTGAGGGATGTGGGGGGGATTGGCTGTCATCATTAAATACCTAATTTCCAAAACTTTCAACTGCTTTGAATAAAATGGCTATCTAAAAATTTTGATTGGATGTGTTTTAGGGCGTGAGAGGGTGGGCGTGAGAAGGGGTTTAGTTGCCCTCAAATCAATTTCGACTATTAAACAGGGCACTAGCCCTTTGAATTTCCAAACGAATGAACCCTTTTTGAAGTTTCTACGACAAACATTTCAATATAAACCTGATATAGCCCCATGGCATAGCTTATAACCCTTGCCCTGAAGACTGTCGGGCGAGTATCCTGATCAAAGGTATAATTTACTGAACTTTAAACTACGTGGAACAATATGACTCTCTTAAAATTTCGATTGGATATGTTTGGGGAAATGGTGGGCGTGGAAGAGTGTTAGTTTCTACGAAAACGCGTTCTATAAAAACCTTTTATGCCCCCAGGGCATAACTTACAACCCTTTCCCTGAGGGCTGTGGGGAGTGTCCTACTCAAAAACATAATCTGGAAATCAAAAACGCTGAACAAAATGGCTATTTAAAAATTTTGATTGTATGTGTCCGGGGGAAAGGTGGGCAACAGAGGGGGGTTAGTTGCCCTCAAATCACTTTCGACCATTAAAAAGGGCACTAGAATTTCCATTCGAATGAGCCCTTTTTCAAGTTTCTACGACAAAGATTTCAATAAAAACTTATATGCTCCCAGGAAATAACTTATAACCCTTGCCCTGAAGACTATGGGCGGATCATCCTGCTCAAAGGTATAACTTCCTGAACTTTAAACTTCGTGGAACAAAATGGCTATCTCAAAATTTTGATTGGATGTGTTTGGGGAAATGGTGGGCGAAGAACAGAGCATAGCTATTGGACCTTCCAATTATGGTGAACAAAATGGCTATCTTAAAGAGGGCCTGGGAGGGGGGCTAGTTTGCCCTTTTTGGTCTCTAAAAAAGACCACTAGAACTTTGAAAAAAGTTGTTATTTATGTATTTAAGCTCCTCCAATTTTCTTGAAATTTCAATATTTATGTCTCCTTAAAACTTTCCTTGTCTCATACCTGCAAGGTTAGTTGCCTTCCAATTACTTTTGACTATTCAAAAGGGCACTAGCCATTTCAATATCTAATCGAATGAGCCCTTTTTGATGTTTCTACGAAAATGCGTTCTATAAAAACCTTATGTGCCCCCTGGGTATAGCTTCCAACCCTTGCCCTGAGGGCTGTGAGGGCGTAATCATCCTCAAAGACCTAATTTACAGAACTTATAACTACGTTAAATAAAATGGCTATCTCAATATTATGATTGGATGTGTTTGTGGAAAAGTTGGGCGTGAGAAGGGGTTATTTGCCCTCCAACCACTTTTGACTATTAAAAAGGGTACTAGCCCTTTGAATTTCCAATCGAATGAGCTATCTCAAAATTTTTATTGGATGTTTTTCGAGAAATGGTGGGCGTGGAAGGGGTGTTAGTAGCCTTCCAATCACTTTCAACTATTAAAAAGCCTTCCAATCAATTTCAACTATTAAAAAGGACACAAGCCACTCCAGTTTCCAATTGCATGAGCCCTTATTGAAGTTTCTACGACAACTTCTTCGATACGAAGTGCCCTGCTTTAAAGGAAAATATAATAATAAATAATACATTGTGCAACATCGTTCTTATGTGCCATCAGGGCATAACTTAAAACCCTTGCCCCGAGGGTTGTGGGGGAGTTTCCTCCTCAAAAACATATTTTCTATCTGGAAATCAACTACGCTGAACAAAAAGGCTATCTAACATGTTTGATTGGATGTGTTTTGGGGAATAGTGGGTGGGGGGGGGGGGTGTTATTTGCCTTCCAATCACTTTCGACTATTAAAAAGGGCACTAGCCTTTTGAATTTCCAATCGAATGAGCTTTTTTTGAAGTTTCTACGACAAATACTTCTATATAAACCTTATATGCCCCCAGGGCATAACTTACAACCCTTGCCCTGAAAGCTGTGGGGGAGTGTCCTCCTCAAAAATATATTTTCTATTTGGAAATCAACTACTCTGAACAAAATGGCTATCTCAAAGTTTTGATTGTATGTGTTTGGGGTAATGATGGGCGTGGGGGCTAGTTGCCCTCCAATCACTTTTGACTATTAAAAAGGGCACTAGCCACTCCAATTTCCAATCAGATGAGCCCTTTTCAAAGTTTTCATGACAACTCCTTTGATACGAAATTCCAGGGTATTGAAACAAAAAAATAACACATTGTGCCAACATCGTTCTTTACTTAGGCAGTGCTATTGCGCTGCCTATGATTATTTTTGTTTTATAAGAAGTTTGTCTTTAGATTTTCTTAGTTATTTTTGGATTTTGTTAGAGCTTTTTGTATTTTGTAACAAATATTATGTTTTTTTGTAGGATTGAATTTTTGTTTGTTATAGCTATTTTGGATCTTTTAGGACTTTTTTGTGCTTTGTAAGAAGTATTTTGCGTTTTCGTAAGAAGTATTTTGTATTTTGTAAGAAATATTTTGTGTTTTGTAGGAAATATTATGTCTTCTGGTAGAATTGTTTTGGATGTTGTTAGAACTTGTTTGTGTTTTGTAACAAGTATTTTGCATTTTGCAGCAACTATTTTTAATCTGTTAGAACTATTTCGGATTTTTTAGGATGTGTTTTAGTTTTTTAAGAAATACTCTAGAATGGGGCCCTGCAGGGGGTATATGGACCCCCCATAGGACTTGAGGGGCTTAGGATTGGTGGAGACATGGAGGCCATGGGTTTCTTCTAAAAATTCCCATAGCCTCACCGTGGCGGAAGGGTGGTAATGGCCCTGTCAAACCAACCTTGGCGGACGACGGCTAACACGCAGATAGGGTGCCGTCAGATTGGACACCCGTCGGTTAAATATATTGCCATGAAACGATGGAAATAGCAGGAAGAAGTAAAAAAAAACAACTTTGGCTACGGCATTCCTGGAAAGCGATGCGTCGGAGGTTACGACGACCCTGACAAAAAGGGAACTAGCCGACCATCTGTTGAACCATCGACAACCCCTTAATGTAGAGTGCTGAAATGTATGTTCATTGAATTACCCTCCGACCCAAACCTTCATTGCAGACGAATACAAAAGATATAGCATGGACATTCTGTGTGTATCCAAAATCCGGCTAAATGGAGATTTGTAAAATGAACCCATCTACGCCCCTGGTGGAAAATCCGAATTCCACTTTTCAACTCCGGACCTAGTGATGGCTCCTGCAATTCGGGGGTTGGTCTCCTCTTCAGTACTAAGGATGCAAAATCCCGAGTTGAATGGGAGCCCATCTCGCCTTGTTCGGCTAAGGCCTGTCTTAAGGGTTATCTGTTCAACATCTCTGTCATCTCAGCCTATGCACTAACAAGAGCCGCGGACGAAAGTACAGTTGACGAGTTCTACGATGCTCTGACCCAGTCACTGAGAATAGTCCCAAACTGTGATCTACTCATCCTAGGAAGTAATCGTAACACCCATGTTGGATGCCACGAGACAGACCGCGGAAGAGCTGTTGGAAAATTTGGATGGAGCGACAGGGGCGAGCGCGGAAGGAGACTCGTAGAATTTGCCAAGCAGCATTATCTTGTATTGGCAAATACGGTGTTCCAACCCAAATCATCCAAGAGAATCACCTGGCCCTCTCGAAACGGATGAGCCCAATCCCAGATGGATTACTTGCTAATATCCTCCCGATAGCGAAGCTCTATATAGAACTGTAGAGCCTACCGTGGAGCCGACACAGAAGAATGACTACGATAATATGATGTTAAAAGCTTCCTTGACCATAAGGCTGGCCTCCAGGAAACGAAAACAACATAACTTCCAGAAGCTACCGAACCCCCGTCACAACATCCCTTCCGCTTAAACGCTCCCCAATAATAGCGCCACTGCACTCCAGCCAACCAACTCTAGCTTTAACTCAGTACCACCGAGTCCACAAGCCCCATACAGCAACATCAATGTTTACCCTCCCTCAATACAAGAGATCAAAAAGGCTATTAAGAAGCTGAGGGATCACAAGGCGCCAGGCACAGATTCTATCCTGGCAAAAGTCTAAAAAGCTATTCCTATTCTCGCTGAGAAACTACAGAAGCTCTTTTTCTAAATCTGGTTTCAGGAACAGTTTCCCCAGGAATGGCAAAACTCGGTTGTACTGTCTGTCTTCCAGAAAGGCGACCGCACTGAATGCAAAAATTACAGAGAAATCTCACTTAAGAGCGTCGTGGCCAAGACCTTAGCAGTGATTCTGCTTAACCAATTCCGCAAACTCCACAACGAAATAACCCACCCCAACCAATCTGGTTTCCGATCCAGCGCTGTACTGACCAAATCTTCAGCTTGCGACAGATTTTTCAACATAGAGCCAAGCATCAACAAATCATCGTCGCTGTCTTCATTGACTTCATTATGACCTACGATTCAGTCATCCGGGAAGGAATTTGAATGGCAATGGAAGAGGACTGTGTCCCACCTGAGATCATACGACTCGTTCAGACTTATTATCAACACACATGAGCCTGCATCAAGGTGAACGGAGAACTTTCTACGCTATTTGATATCGACTTCGGTGTGAGGCAAGGGTTTGACTCTCTCCCGAACTATTCAATTTTGTCGTCAAATGGGTAATGAAAAAAGCAATGCTAAGCTTCGAAGGAGTCGAGGTTATCCCAGATTTCAGTACCACTTACCTGGATTATGCAGATGATGATGCTCTTCTTGGCAGATCCGTTGGCGAAGCCAAGAAAATTCTTCTGAAAGTCTTCGAAATTGCTGCCCCAGTGGGGCTCAAGATTAATATGACAAGAATAAAGCTATGTCTACTGCCCCAGATATAAAATCTACCCCTATAACCCTTAACCATAGGCAGATTGAAGTTGTCAATAAATTCAAGTACCTCGGATCATACATTAACATTAATGGCGGATGTAGCGAAGAAATTCAATGCCGCATCGCATCAGCCTCCGCTGTCTTCACACAGCTGTGGAAGCAGCTATGGAAAGGCAAAACAAAAATTCTTATTTACGATGGCCTAGTCCGATCAATCTTACTGTATGGCTGCGAGACGTGGCCCTTTATAGTCACCGAGGCACACGCCCTCAATACTTTTGAACACAAGATCCATTAAGAGCATATTGGAGTTACGACTCAGTGACCAAATCCCAAATACGATCCCACCAACGATGTGACCAGAAGTGCGACATCACATCTATCATTCGACGCCACCACCTGTCCTGGTTCGGCCATTTTGCCGAAGACCAGCCAAGACTTTCACTTATCAAAGCCTACACTGCAAACCAGAACCTGATTGGAGGAAACGACATGGAGGACAAGCCAAAACTTGGCTTAACACCGTCAAATCTAACCTCGAACCGATTGGCGGATTCTGAAGACATGGTCACAAATGGGATTCTTCATGGCTTGAAATCATCGCCCCATTAACGAAGTGGTAACTCAGCCCTATAGTGGACAAAACTCTTAACATAGGAATTTCAATAATTATAAATGCATAAAAAAATTGACTTTTTATGCGGATTCCAAATATATAAAATTTATAAGCCAGAACCTGAGAAAATTTACTTAATTTTTGAAAACGGAGGGAAACACCCCTAAATATCAAGAAACCTTAATAAAAATTGCAAAATTAGATTCAGCATATCAGAAAACACAACTGTAGAGATTTCAAGCTCCTATCTGCGTAAAGAGCGATGGTTTGGAAAGGGGCGGTTTATCATATAATGATTTATGTTCGTTTCTGGTTTTAATGTTGCTCCTTACTTTCGGTTGAAAAAAAAGGTTGTTTTTTTTATTTGATTTCTAGCAGTTTTAAAGTCACACCAAGAAATCCCCGTCCCTCGTCTTCATCCCCGTGTAAATTTTTCCCTGAATAATCCCTCCCGTAAATTATCATCCCCATAGAAATTTTTCCCCATGGGAAATCCCCCGTGGGAAATACCCTATGGGATTTCCAAATAACAAATACTTTATGTGAACAATGGGAAAATTTGAAACTTATAGCCCTTTCTCTAGTGATTCTAGGGGATCATGTCATGCCGAAAGAAACAGCTCTTGTACCTTTCAACCATATTGAATCATGTAATTATCTTAAATTTTATCGGCTGTCTTTGAGGAAAAATGGGGTATGGGAAAATTGTTAGTTACCCTCGTCTCTTTTTGGTCACTTAAAAAGTGCACTTGAATTTTTGATTTCCATTAAAATTAGTCCTCTTGCAAACTTCTGCGACCATTGGTTTGACAAGATTATCTTTGAAAAAAAAAGTGCACAATTTTAATTCTGGCAAAAAATACAAAATTCCACGTTTTTGCTGATAGCAGCTTAAAACATATACAGTAGGGTTCTCTGATTTTTCATTAATATCCCTTAGCTTTTTGGGATGTTTTCCCCCTTTTTTAGGAATCAGGTAAATTCTCTCTGGCTCGTAGCTTCGGATTGGTAACATTAAATATAACGCATTTTACAGATTTAGAATCAGCATAAATAGCTAATTCCTTTTATCTATCTATTGCTCTCAGACTTCGTTTCTTAGAGTTTTGGTTACTATTGAGCCAAGTCGTTCCCTACTTACACTTCGTTACCACGAGCTATTCGATTACGATTAGTGATGTATAATGTTTCATCGGCTATTCTGAAGAAGAGGTTTAAGGTTATTGTGTAGGCAGGGGGTTGCGCATTAAAGCTCGCATTTTAATGTCCAAAGACACCAATTTTTATTGAGCCTTCAGATGAATATAGAATGGGTATTGGGGAAAAGGGGAAGCGTGGGGAGAATGATATCTTATCCCTATTGATTCCTTATAAATTTTGGCGTGCACCTTTATTATTTTGATCGGGAAGGGGGGGGGGGTATTACATTATCATGCCTAACGACTTAAAGGTAGAATTGGTAAATTTTCACCAGGAAATTTTATGAGATGGGGGGAGGGGGATGGCAAGTGCTATAAGGAGCTTTGTTTACAGCTATTTAAATGGTAATATTTCTATTTTATCATTTATACAATATGTCAATGTATTCAAACATAAGTATAAAATGTATTTAAACTTCAGGAAACCCGATTGTAGAGATCGAGATAGCTTCTGCCACGTAGAAGATCAAAAGTCACGATTTCCATCAATATGAACACCAATACCCTTTCAATCAACCTCAAACCCTATAGTAAAGAAATATTATTAAGGGCTTGTGCAACAAGACTATTGTTCATCGAAATTTTGATTAAATATTCGAATTTTGACGAAAATTACAGTCCAATATTTTCATTTTTAAGCAAAAAACTGAAAATGCAGAACGCTACCAAAAACATTTACTATTATTCCTATATGAAGTTAAATAAAAAAACAACTTTTTTTAACTGAAAGTAAGGAACGACGTTAAAACTTAAAACGAACAGAAATTATTTCGTATCTGAAAGGGGCTGTCCCCTCCTCAACACCTCGCTTTTTACGCTAAGGTTTGCAATATTGGCTCACCATACATGAATAATTACAACAAAATTTGCATATTAATTTTACTTTTATTTGGTTAAATGGCTTTCTCGAAACTTGTTTAATTTTATTTACGAACGTTTTTATTAGTAATAAATATACGTAACTTACGAATTAACTTACGTATCGAACTTCTATATTCACAGATTTTTAATACGTATATTAAGGGGTTTGCCCCCTAATCAATAGCTTGCTCTTTAAGCTAAAGTTCGAATTTTGTTCCAATTCTTTAAAAATGACCCCTTAATCACAACAGCCTTTAATTAGAATGAATAGCTCTTATGAAAGTACTAAAAAATCTTTGGCTTAAAGAGTGAGGTATTGACTAAGGGGTGAACCCAATCATATACGTAATATTTTCTGTTCGTTTTAAGTTTTGATGTTGCTCATTACTTTCACTTGATGAACATCTTTTTTTTATTTAATTTCTAATCTTTTTCTTTAATAATGATGGGAAATCCGGCACCTCCTTCATAGCAATTTCCCTTCCCCCATGAAAACTTCCTTCATGGAAAGATCCTTCCATATAAGCCCTGACCCCACCCCCACCTACCAAGAAAATCCCCCCTGAAAACGTCTGTATACTTCCCAATAACCAATAGGCTTACTATATGTTGAACATTGGGTAAAGTTCATAACTTTCAGCCCTCCTCCCGGGCACTTCGGGGGATTAAGTCATCCTAAAAGACATGATTATCATATTTTCGAACATGTTGAACAAAATGGCTATTTCAAAATTTTGATCGGGTGACTTTGGGAAAAAATTATCGTGGGAGGGGGCCTAGTTGCCCCCCATTTTTTTGGTCACTTAAAAAGGGCACTAGAATTTTTAATTTCCATTCCAATGAGCTCCTCCACGATATTCTAGGACCACTGGGTCGATACGATCACCCCTGGAAAAAAAGAAAACAACAAAAAAAAACAAATAAACACGCATCCGTGATCTATCTTCTGGCAAAAAATGCAAAATTCCACATTTTTAAAGATGGGAGCTTGAAACCTCTACAGTAGGATTCTCTGATACGCTGAATATGAGGGTGTGATTTTCATTAAGGTTCTATAACTTTTAGGGGGTCTTTCCCCGTTTTTTCAAAAATCATCGAAATTTTCTCAGGGTGTAACTTTTGATGGGTAGGACTAAACTTGATGCAACTTATATATTTGAAATCAGCATTAAAATCTAATTATTTTGAGGTATCTATTGGTATCAAAATTCCTTTATTTTGGAGTTTCGTTTACCATTGAGCCGGGTCGCTCCATAGTTACAGTTCGTTACCACGAACTGTTTGATATAGCAGCAAGAAATCGGAGTCTTATAAAACTGGTAGCCCTCTTCATGTCTTGGTTAGACCTGGGCATGATTTATAAAACGATCAGAAATTAAATTAAAAGTTTTTTTCAATTGATAGTAACAAGCAGTATTAAAACTTGAAACAAACAGATATTGTTCCTTAATGAGGGGGCTTGCCCATCTTCAGTGCCTCACTCGTGGTGCTAAAGTGTTTTAGTGCTTTAAAAAAAATTTTCATTCCAATTCAACGACCCTTGTGTTCCAGCATTAGTTTTTAAAGAATTTGGGGAGGGGGAATCAAACTTTAGCGTAAAGAGCAAGGGATTGAGGAGTTGGCAGCATCCCTCATATATATAATAGTTTCCGTTTGTTTAAAGTCTTAATGTTGCTCCTTGCTTTCAATTGAAAAGGTAGTTGTTATTTAACCATGGATTTCAACATTTAGAACACAGAACATTGGTTTTGTTCCTGCCTCCAATAAAATTTCCCGCGAGATATGTGGCACCTTTTTAAATGGATAAATTGTCCGAGAGGTATATTATCATCACCAACTTCATAATACTGCATGAAGAATTCAATTGTTTCCATAAAAATAAAAAAATTATTTTTTCGTCATTTGGCATTTTTTTTTTTTCAAGACGTGTTTTTCTTCACTCACTAAGGTAGAGGGAGAGCAAATAATAGAGGAGATTGTAAATCTTTAGTTAAATGCATTGGACCAAGGTGATTACAGTAGTATCTTTATTAAGCTTCCTCGCCTTCCCGTTTAAGAGATATCACTGGAAAGTGTCATTTCTGGTGTCATATGGCACTTTAAGCACTTTAAGGTGGATTTACCTAGACAAATTTATAAAAAGCATGTAGATTTGACGGTAGCTTTTAAGTAAACTATTAGAATTATTCTACTATGTTATTCTATTATTCTATGAAGTAGCCTGTAAATCCAAAAATTATTCTATGAGGTAGCCAGTAAATCCAATTGGAAATACATAAAAAAAGAAAAGAAACATGCCACCTTGGTGGTACCGATGCAAAAAACTGATATTCTTTATTTTCATGCCTGGGTATAAGATCAAGAGAAACTGATTGGTTGTTTTAGAGTTTTCCTGCTCCGGCATTTTGACCCTTTTCGGGCTCCCAATAGGCTGTGATCATGAGCACCCATATGGAGGGGGCAGGGAGGGGCTCCAACTCCCCCCTGGATGAATGATGCTACCTTGTATTTTATATTTCTGTTTTGATATTTCTACTATACAGCATTGGAAGTGCCGTTTAGATCAGCTAAGCCCCCTCCCCCCCAACCCTAAAATTCAGCTTAAGGGCGTCAATAACTGTGATCACTTGTTCGATGCGACCATCCCAGGAGAGAAAACGAAAAAAGAGGACACATCACTGCTACCCATGCAAAAAAAGTAAATTTGTTTTTTGTTTAAGGTGGTAGGTTGTAGGTTACCAGTATTTTTAACATCCAATGGCACACTTTAAATTTTGATTCATCCTCATTTGAGGGGTTTTAGGCTTGATTTCAAATCCCCATAAATTTGTTTTTATAGTAAACTTTTTCTGGTGAGTTAAAACTATACAATCCTGTTTCCGAAACTATCTTTAAATGAAAAATTGTTCTCAATATATAGTTTTTTTTAGAACTTTATTTTTCTTTTCGAAACTCATATTTTTTAAACTTATATTTTTTTCTCTATTTTAGTCACGCCGCTACTTTTTTCTTTTGCTACTGGTGGATGAAAAAAAAAATACATAGAACAATATGAATATTTAATAAAATTCGTCTTGTTGGAGCCAAGTATACCTCTCTACTCTATATCCAATTTTAAGTAAATTTAAATTCGTAAAGGGTTCTCGGCCTCAGTTTTATAATTTTACCGAAACCAAATTATAACTTGATTTTGGACTAGGCCTATTACATAAATAACTTATTTGTTGTCATCAAGCTGTTTAACTAGACGCTGTGGTGCAGGCAACGGACAATCCACCCTCTTCTAACTAAAAAATAGTAACAGAATACAATTTTTTGGCATAAAGAAATATTATATAAAGATACCTCCTTCTATGTAACCCCTATCCCAGATACAAAAACAACTAATGGCGAAACCCCTGAACAGGCCCGGGCTTGCTCCATGATTCATATGTATCCTGAACTTTTTGACTTCAACATCTTTGTTTGTTTATTTGTATTTTCCAACACCGTTAATATTAAGATTAATATTAAGATTTTCCAACACCGTTAAGTTTTTTTGTTGTTATTTCGTAAGTGTCTCTACTCGACACTGACTATTAGCATTTAAAAGGGACGTTAAGCATTGATCCGAAAATTTATGTCGTTAACTTAGAGGGAGTGTGGAACTTTTACCCGCTTTTCACCAAACAGGTTTTGCTTGACCCTACTAACTACGAATAATTAAAGGGATTTTCGCGTTGATATTAAGATTAAATGTAAATTTAAATTCGATTGGAATTTTTGCCCAGTTTTCACCTAACAGGTTTTGAAATCTAATTTGATTCCCAGGATCCAATCAGAAACTTCCCATACTGGCACGCCCAGCAATACTTACACACAAGCATTTGCAACCCGAAAATGTATCTAGGACAGGAAGGTAGGTTTAAGGAAATTTTACTTTTAAAAATTTTGGGGAAGAAGGAGTAAGAATTTGAAAAACTCAAAAATAAGCAAAACATTGAAAAAGATCTTAAAAACTTCAGCTAAACCCCCCCCCCTCCTCTTGATCACATGTCTGCCTTTAAGGATGCTTAAAGCATAGTTTAAAACCAAATTGCACTGGTATCAATAAAGGATTTTCACTTTTAGAAATTTGGGGAAGAAGGGGTATGAATACCCATTGACGATTTCTTAATTTTTAAACAAACTTGGCAAACAACCTCTACGTCAGAGATCGAAGATTTTTTTAAACCGATCCTAGAAAGCCTTCATGATGAGAGCTGGGTAGTATTTGGTATCGATAACAAAGTATTGATATTTTGTTGTTTTATAGAAGTACCGGTATCTATTTTTTTTTTAAATGTTTCAATACCGTATGCAGCAATTAATTTCACTGTTTATTTGTAGGATTCCACGGTGGAAAATGACACGTTTTAGTTCTATGTATAAAACAAATAAATGACGTTTGCAAAGTTGTAAATGCACTTGTCAAAAACACAACTCCAGTTAAGAAAAAAAAACTCTTCACGCTAAAACTTTTGAATTAGTTCATATTTCTTGTCTTCAACATCTAGCTTCTTATTGTACTGTAACACACGGACGTCGATATGATCTCGATACCAAAGCATCGATACTTTGGGGAAGTAATCATAGGCAGTGCAATCGAGCTGCCTAAGTAAAGAACGATGTGGGTACAATGTATTATTATATTTTTCGTGGTCTTAGACCAGGGCACTTCGTATCGAAGGAGTTGTCGTAAAAACTTTGAAAAGGGCTCATTAGAGTGGAAATTGGAGTGGCTAGTGCCCCATTCAATAGTTGAGAGTGATTGGAGGGCAACTAGCCTCCCGCCACGCCCATCATTCCCCCAAACACATCCAATCAAAATTTTGAGTTAGCCATTTTGTTCAGCGTAGTTGATTTCCAGATAGAAAATAGGTTTTTGAGGAGGATACTTCCCCACAACCCTCAGGGCAAGGGTTTCAAGTTATGCCCTGGGGGCATTTAAGAACGATATTGGCAGAATGTATTATTTATTATAGATGTATTATTGTATTATTGTATTATTATTTTCCTTTAGAGCCGGGCACTTCGTATCGAAGAAATGGTCGTAGAAAATTTGAAAAGGGCTCGTTCAATTGGAAATTGGAGTGGCTTGTCCCCTTTTTAATAGTCGAAGTGATTGGAAGGTGATTAACACCCCTTCCACGCCCACCATTTCCCGAAACACATCCATTCAAAATTTTGAGATAGACATATTGTTCAGCGTAGTGGATTTCCATATAGAAATTACATTTTTGAGGAGAACACTCCCCCATAGCCCTCAGGGCAAGGGTTATAAGTTATGCCCTGGGGACATATAAGGTTTTTATAGAAGGCGTTGTCGTAGAAACTTCAAAAAAGGCTCATTCGATTGGAAATTCAAAAGGGTAGTGCCCTTTTTAATAGTCGAAAGTGATTGGAGGGCAACAAGTCCCCTCTCACGCCCACCTTTTTCCCAAACACATCCAATCAAAATTTTGAGATAGTAATTTATTCAGCGTAGTATTAAGTTCTGGAAATTAGGTCTTTTAGGATGATAACCCCCTCAGAGCCCTCACTGAAAGGGTTGTAAGTCATGCCCTGGGGTCATATAAGGTTTATATAGAAAGTTGTTGTAGAAATTTCAAAAAAGGTGTTATTTGATTGGAAATTGAAACTGCCCTTTTTAATATTCGAAAGTGAGTGGAGAGTAATTAACCCCCCTCTAATGCCCACCATTTCCCCAAAAACATCCAATCAAAGTTTAGAGATAGCCATTTTGTTCAATGTAGTTGAAAGTTCTGGAAATTATGTATTTAAGGGTGAAAAACCCCCAGAGCTCGCAGGGTAAAGGTTGTAGGTTATACCCTAGGGGTATATAAGGTTTTTATAGATAGAGTTGTCGTAAAACTTCAAAAGAGGCTCATTCAATTAGGAATTGAGAGGGCTAGTGCCCTTTTGAATAGTCAAAATTGATTGGAGGGTAACTAACCCCCCTCTCACCCCCACCGTTCCTCAAAAACAAAACAAAAGTTTCAGATGGCAATTTTGTTCAACGCAGTAGAAAGCTGTGGAAACTAGATCTTTGAGAATGACAACCCCCCATCCCTCAGGGCAAGGGTTGTAAGTTATGCCCTGTATGCATTTAAGGTTTTTATTGAAATTGCCGTCGTAGAAACTTCAAAAGGGCTCATTTGATTGGGAATTGAAAGGGATAGTGCCATTTTTAATAATTAAAAGTTATTGGAGTGTGACGAACGCTCCTCTCACGCCCACCATTTCCCCAAACACATCTAATCAAAATTTTGTGATAGCCTTTTTGTTTAACGCGGTTGAAAGTTCTGGAAATTAGGTCTTAGAGGAGGACAGCCACCCTAACAGCCCTTATGGCAAGGGTTGTAATTTATGCTCTGGGGGCATATAAGGTGTTTATAGAAACCGTTGTCGTTTCAAAAAGGGCTCATTCGATTGGAAATCAAAAGGCCTCGTGCCCTTTTTAATAGTCAAAAGTGATTGGAAGGCAACTAATACCCCTCCCACGACCACCCTTCCATTTGCCCATTATGTTTAAAAACTAAATGTTGCCTTAAGATTAAATCAAAATGCACGGTGTTAATGCTTATTCCCAATAAGGCATCTCAGCAGTATCCCAAGAACGACTGAGGGTATTATGTTCAAACTTTCCGGGGCTATGTCTGCTCTTAAAAGTTAACCAAATCAAAATAGCGTTAGTGTATCCAAGTTATCAAAGAAAGTAAACATAATTTTTCGTGAATGGAATCAAGTTTTCCATTTCAGGTCAACTAGAGGAGGTATGAAACTAAATTAAACACTACTATTTGTGCCCAGATTTTTAAAAGGGTGTATGTTTTTAAAAATTGCTGAAAATTTTTCTCCAGCATACAAATAGCAGGCCACACTACAAAGTCTTAAAAAACGAAAAGATTTAAAGTATTATTTTCTTTTTCCCTGAAAAGACTATGTCAATATAAAACGAACAGAAATTAATTAAAAAAACCTATTCCACAGAATAAGTTTTTTCAAAGAAAAGTAAAGAACTCCATTAAACCAAAAATGAATAAAATTAAAATCAAATAATCTACCAATCGTGAAACTACCACAAATCAGGATCGATAAATAAATGAAACCCAAAACGAGCAGAAATTACAATAAATAGCCGAGTCAAACTTAAAACGAGCAGGAATTAACATAAGTTGGGCTCGCAACCCCTATGCCTTCCCAAGGCCAGAACAAAATTTGTACTTTACTGATAAAAAAAAACAAATGAATGTGTATTGTCAGTTTAATACACATATTCTGATATTTAGTAATCAAAATGTTAATATTATTTGATTTATTAAAGTTGTAAAAGTAAAAAAAAAACTTTTTTTCAGTAAAGTGCAAAGTTTGTACTGGCCTTGGGAAGGCATAGGGGTTTTGAGCCCAACTCGTGATAATTTCTGATCGTTTGGAGTTTGACTCGGTTATTTATTGTAATTTATGGTCATTATGTGTTTCATTTAGTTACCGTCGCTGATTTGTGGTATTTCACGCTTGGTAGATTATTTTATTTTATTTTCTACTTCTATAGTAGGGTTCTCTAGTACACACAATATGATGGTGTGATTTTCATTAAAGTTTTATGACGTTTAGGGGTTGTTTCCCCCCTTTTTTGAAAATAAGGCAAAATTTCTCAGCAAGTAACTTTTGATGGGTGGGACTAAACTTGATGAAACTTATAGATTTGAAACCAGCATAAAAATTTGATTCTTCTGATGTATCTATTGGTATCAAAGTTTCGTTCTTTTTTAGTTTCGGTTACTATTGAGCCGGGTCGCTCCTTACTTACAGTTCGTTACCACGAACTGTTTGATTCACAAGGTTCTATCCAGGAACTTGTTATGACGTCAACTTTTATCGACGTGCTTTTACAAATTTTTAATATCTGTCTATACCAAATCCATTTAACTAGTGTATACTCTAATGACATTTTTTCCAATCTTATATCTAATCTAAAATTGTATATTAAACACACTTTAATATGATACGACAATTCCAACTGGTGGAAAATCAGGTATATTCCAATACTCATATTACTCTTAGAGTGGCAAATAGTCATTGATCGGTATCAAATTCATATCACAAATCAAATAAATATGGAGCTACAACAAACCTGAGCTATTTTGATCTGAATGAATTCCTATATAACAAATCTGACAAGCCACGGCAAAAGTGCATAAACCTGAAGAATTTTGGATGGTAACAAATTCTATATCACATATCTGACAATTATGGAACCATAGCAAAAGTGCATAAACGTAAAAAGTTTTGGTCAGTACCAATATCTATATAGCAAATCTGACAATTATTGGGCCACAACAAAAATGCTCAAACCTGAGCAATTTTGGTCTGTACCAAATTTTATGTCACGAACCCAACAATATGGATCCACAGCAAAACTGCACAAGCCTGAGGAATTTTTCTGTAAAATTAACTGACAACGGGCATGGGCTATATAATAATTATTCTCTAACTTATTGGGGGGGGGGGGGTGACTTCCCCCTTACCCCCACCCCCCCTGAAACAACACCCCTGATTGAGAGAATGATCAAAATCTGTAAAATACTGAGATTCGTGTGTGAAGATTGAGGGCTGAGAAAGGTGGCAAGGATCCTCGTATACAAGAAGGCTTCTATTCATTTTGTGCTGAACTTTTTACTTTTATAAGAAAAGCTTGAGTTTTTTTTATTCTTTTCCTGCTCGTGATTGAAGTATTGAAGACAGTGAAAATTAAACCTTATTCAATTGGTCAAATAGAAACTTACACAATCGTTATATATTAATATTAATTTAAATATTAAAATATAGGAAAAATTGGGATTCAATTTTCAACGACCTCTTTATGGGGTTGAGCAGTTTTTGATAGTAGCTAGCGCCAAATACAAAAAAAAAGAAGGAAGAACCGTGGGTGAAAAATTAGAAAAAAGTATGGTACCAAACAGCTTCAGAAGGTGTAGCATTCCTTTGAAGTTATTTTTTTTTTTTTTGGGAATAGGCAGATAGTTTAAGTTTGAATGCTCACGGACAAAACCGTTGTCAAATTTAACTAACAAGTTTTGCTTATTTTTTCTCATGCTTCAATGTGACAACACTGACAAAATGCAGTAGTGCCCAAAAAGCTTCATAATTTTCAAACAACCAATTAATTCACTGTAGGAAATGATAGCTTTCACTGTATGATTATACCTAAGATTGGTGAAGGGGGGGGGGGATGTTTCATTTTTACGCCCTTGCTACTCAAAAATCATAGGTAAATATCAGAAGCCTTCCTCTCCTGCTCATCTCCATTATTCTTGATGCTTAAGTTTAACTGGTTAGACTTTAAATACTTCCAGATAAAAATGTGTCCAGAATGATCATTAATCTAGATAAAAGAGCACCCTCTGAAAATTTTCTTGTGATAAGGGAAACTTTTCTGAAACTTTTCCAAGGATTTCTCTGTGGAAATATCAATTTCTTAGGAAATGCCCTTCACTCCTGTCGGATAAGCATATAAATTTAATGTTTTAGTTCAACTTCAAAATATTTCCACAACGAGAAAAAGCTGTCACACCCTCAGCTTCCAATTTGCACACTTATTAAAAAAAAAGGTGGGTTAAATCACCACTCTATATTGATCTGAAAGAACCCTCATGCAAAAAAAAGAAAGATATTAGGGTCCAGAACATGTTGTTTCTCAATCTTTGGGTAAACCTTCCAACCCCAAAGCTGCACAAAATAGCGATTGTCAGTAAGGCTCTTTCTCGTGACCCCTTTTGTTACCTGAAATTAAAATCATTTTGTTAGAACTGAATTTAGTCGGAAAAACACAAATTTTCAAGTTATGTAGATAGGGATGGAAAATCCATTCTAGATTCTAATAATGTTGAATTTGATGACTATATTTTATAATGTTCACTTTGGGGGAATTTCTCTTATATTCTAAATAGTAAAAGTTTTATTCTTGTCAATAGTTTTTGATAGGAAATTTTAAATTTTACGAATACTAATATTTGGAATCAGCGTAAAAAGAAAGAAAACTTTGACACATGAATTGTGAAAATTTCTCCTTTAAAAAACATCCGTTTTTTAGATTTTCAGTTACTAGTCACAAAGATTGCTCTTTACTTTCATTTCCCCACCATGAACGGCTTGATAATGGACTACGTGACTAATGAAGCGGGCAGAACAGGAACACCGTAAAGTTAGTGAAAGAGTAAAATTTCAAGTTTATCAAGTATTCTCTTATATTCATTATAAGGTAATACTATATATTATGCGGGCTAGACATGAAAACAAAGAAGAATAACCCAAAGTAATTGTTAAGGAAAAGATAATGATGATTCTATGATAGCAGAACACTTCTCTAATTTTTGAGTTTATTGTTTTATAAGATAATGTAAAGATCCGGGATTTCATTTCGTTGAATGTAGGGTGCTATTGAGTGGGCAATTTGGTAAGAAGGGATTATGAGTTAAACCGATGTGTTCTGAAAAAAAAATGTTTTTTTTTTAGTTTGATGGTTTCATGCCATTGTAGAAGGGATGCCCTGTGACGAAGGCGTGCCCTACAAAAATAAACTTGGGCAGAAATTATGCTAGAGTAACTAATTCTAGAATGCCCAAAATAAACCTTTTAACTTTTAACTGCTCATCTTTATAGATTTTTCATTTTGCAATTTTTGTTTTATTTTTTTTCTTTGTCAGTGTAGCAGATATTTAAACCTAGTTAATATTTTGTTTTAGCACAAGAATGTTAGCACCAATGAAAGGAGCTGATGGTAGCTGAAGGGATGATCTTGAACAGTCTGATAAATGCTAAAGAACTTTGACATTTAACTTTATTTTAAATGTAATACAAATTGATGCGAAAACAAAAGAACATACCAATAGTGAGTTCCATAAGTTTGCAAAATACCTGCTAAGCCATCCCCTCTGGCGAAGAATTTGACAGTCATCAGCACGTTATAGACCTAATGATCTCTTAGCTGTAACCTCGATCAAGAGGGAGATGTTCCTAAAGTCTTTAGACCCCGCATATAGTATGTACGAAGCAATAGTCAGCAGTTCGTGAAAGTTGTCTTTTTTTGTATATACTTTCGCCCTAGCTTTCTGCTGTTAATTTTTGTTTTCTTTCTCGACCATTTTTAGCTAATGATGCATTAATTCGAGTTTTCCGTTCTATAGTTGTGTCTGCCGTTTTCTTTTCATTTTTCTTTAATCCATTCTATACTGTCTTTGTACTGTTAACGATGGATAATAAAATTCTTTCATTCATTGAAAGCAAAGAAAAAACTCCAAACATTTCAAAAATCGAAAACTTCTGCTTTAAAGTCATCCATTTTATATAGCTACTCAAAATTATGAAACATTCAAAATAGTAGATCCCAACACTGCGATGATTTATAGGTGGCGTGCCGACGATGAAAAACGCGCAAGGGGAGTAAAAATTCAAATCTACCGGCGAGTGCCGGTGTGGCGTTGCTACCATCAGTGTGGTGGCGTGATGCCGTTCTGTCTGTATTTAGTCTTATGTTTTTGTAGTTGTAGTTGTTGCTTCCACTGTGCTAAGTAAGCTAGTGTGCTAAGTAAATTTGTAAAAGTCTATCAATATCGATTTCTACCAAAAAAGGTAATAAGAGCTTACAGACAGAATATATAGTGGCGTATCTAAGGGGAGGGGGCTTGGTCCAATTTCATAAGATTTTCTTAAGGAAGTCTCTCCCTTGCGGCATTTCTCTTGATTTCCTGTGGCATAGTTTCATTATTTATTTGAAGTGGATCACAGTAATAAAAACTTACCCCTTTATAGATCTACGTAATTTTATACATCTATTAAGAATATTCCCTTTTATGATCTATTTCAAGGTATTTATCTTTTCTTAGTGATTCCATCCCCGTAATCTAGCCTCCAGGGTACTTCATTGCAGAATTTTTCTTTTTTTTATTTTAATCTTGGGGTTAAGAATTATCTGTTTCCGCCTTTCAAGTTGCTCTGTACACCGGAAGTGGCTAAATACTTGAAAAATAGAGGATTACAAAGTGTCCTATTCCTTAAAAATTTCTTTCCTTCATAAAACTTCCTCACAATGTATGGTATTGACAAGAGTTGGACTGCTTGGAAATAGAAAGGCCCCTATTGCTCGTGACGGGAGTCCATATATGGGCATAGAATACTGACGGGACCGTGTGCTGCCATCTACAATTTAGTCTAACACTGACGGGCTATAATTTATTCAAGGATTATTGATCGAGTCTAATAAGGTCAAGGTTGATTTATTTGTTATTATTTGGCCAGGTGTAATGACACTGGGGGTGATTTACATAATCGATGGGGAAAATATTGATCTGGGGGAGAGAATTTCCGAGAACTTGATTTACATAATCTAGGGAAATGTATTGATCGACTCGAGGGGAATGTATTTGTTGTTGTTGTTCGTCCAGGTGTATTGTCTCCGGGACAAAGTTTGCACATGCGCATTAACGGTGGGAAGAGATGTATT
The DNA here is from genome assembly GCA_029168905.1 of Artemia sp. Kazakhstan ARC1039. NCBI lineage: Eukaryota > Metazoa > Arthropoda > Branchiopoda > Anostraca > Artemiidae > Artemia > Artemia sp. Kazakhstan ARC1039. Next base: position 9,332 of record JAQQPU010001834.1, on the reverse strand, counting down.
GATCTGGGACTTGAAGGGGAAGTGAATTTCCGAGAAATTGATTTACATAATTGCTGGGGAGAATGTTTTGATGCGATAATGGGGAAACAGGATCACGTGTCTCCTTCTAAGCCAATCAGGGAGTCGGTTACATCTCCTTCTAAGCCAATCAGAGAGTCGGTTACATATGGTTTCCCATTACATTACAATTCGCCCTAGAGGTTTCGTATATTGCGTTGTGATTAAATATTCAGAAAGTTCCAAGACACAATGGATATAACATTGGAACATATTGATGAGCTAGAAGCCTTGGCTACAGCGATTTACAGTGTGAGTTCTGTTTAGTAAAGTTTCATACTTTATTTTCAAATAAAATCATTTTATATAGCACCCACAATGTATTCAAATTCAGGTACCCCCCCACACACAATACAAACTCCACTATATATTGTTTATACTCGCTAGAAAGCTTAAAATATGTTCTTTTTTACCATGTAAATATAACCTCCCTCCTCTAAACCCCCCCTGTTTACGACTTTAATTCTTCCAATAGAAATAATTATGTTTTTGATCAATTTATTCTTTCTGTAAGCGTATCTAAAAGTGACAGTCAACTTCTGTCAACCCTTAGCTATTAATATACCGTTTCCAATTAAGCCGCCGCTAACTTGACTTAAACATTTTCCGCAATGATTTAAACAGGTGATAATTACTGTCACCCTTTTAAAGTACATCCTGCCTCATAATCCTTACGTTAACGGCTTAACCAAAAGGTTTCAATGAAAAAGGATTGTTTTTCCCATCGAATTAATACAGTTTCAAGCAAAAAGAGATTGCGACAATTAAGCTAAGCCTACGCAACCTGTATGGAAGTAGAGAAACGAGTTATTTCCAAATTATGGTCTAACAATATTTTTTAGGACATTATGTAAAAAGGGGGAAGGGGCAATGCCTCAATTCTAACACCTTCATTATAATGTGAAAACAAAGTGTTTCTTCGCGTGTAAAGTAAGGGGCCGGGATTTCTAAAAAAAGAATACATAACTTTATTATGCGTAAATTGAATAGCATTTGATGTCTGAGTTTAGTATATTTCTCGCAAATTTTTACTTTTTGCTTTACTAAAAATGGGGGGAGGGGACTTTTTTGTGATAAATGCTTTCTAGATAAAATTATGGTTAGGGGGTTGGGGGGTACTAGAAAATGAGAGGAGAGGACTCCGGGGGAGGAGAGAGTGTCTTTGAGGGACGGAGAGCAGTTTTTAGTCAACAGCTCAAAATTAAATTTTTTCCGCTGGATCGTTTTCAGACTAAACAATGTAAATGATGAAAAACATGAAATGGGTTATAAAAGAATAAAATAAAAACAATAACGCGCTCAATTTAAGGGAAAATGAGAGAAGAGGACTCCAGGGGAGGAGGGAGTGTCTTTAAAGGACGGAGTGCAGTTTTTTGGTCAACAACTCAACATTAACTTTTTTTCCGCTGTTATATTTATAATTTATTTTTCGTTGTGCAAAGCAGTAGTTTTTAAGTGTAGATTTAATGTTACCCAACCTCCTTAAGTGAAAATGATTTATTCTAATAAAGTGTGCTGTATTTGTTAGAGTTTCAGAAACATTACATATTTATTTAATTTAAGCCCCTTTTTTTCAGATATAATAATAATGTTTGGTGTGATTGACACAGAATATATTGGTCTGAAATATTCCTCAACTGGCATTATTTTCGAAGCAGCTTTCTTACTCCTAGACGATCAACGGCATGAAATTCATAGCTATAAATGGAACGTCAGATACAATATATATAAGTACGAGAAAAACAGATGGAGTCCAACACTAAATTTTATAAATCGAAACGACTTTTACGTTAAAACCATAAGACCACGTAAAGAAAATGGCTATGAAATAAAACATGTACAAGAGGAAATTCAGGAAATATGCAGTTTTTTCGGTGTGCAAGCTGTTTATGTTAAGGGAAACGTGCCAACTGATAAGCTCTTACTAGAAAAATGTGATAAAAACATAGCATTATTCAATTTAGAAGACTTCAAATGTGAGAAATACCTGTATTCAGTACATGACCCGGAAGATGAAGTTAGATATTTCGCTCAATGGGTACCGGAAAAGATACCTGACATGAAAAAATGCATCAGATTTCCAAAGACCTAAACTCTTGCTCTTCCTCATATCAAATGGATTAAGTTTTTTAAATATGTCATTATGTATTTTTTCAAATGTTTTTAAATAGGTTTAAGCAATAAATATCTTAAGCCTCAGCCGTCTTTATTCTTTAGAATAGTTCATCGCCATGGAAATTATACTTTCAGATTCAACATGCCAGGGGCCACACTTTCAAGTTCACCATGTTGGAGAACCCTAAATAGTCATCCCTAAAAAGGTAAGTTAACCCTAAAAGGTTAAAGAATTTTTCGGAAATCACACTTTCAGATTCAGCATGTCAGGGAACACACGTTCAGGCTCAGCAAGTAGGAGAACCCTAAATAGTCATCCCTAAAAAGGCAAGTTAACCCTAAAAGGTTAAAGAATTTATCTGAAATCACACTTTCAGATTCAACATGTCAGGGAACACACGTTCAGGTTCAGCATGAAGGAGAACCCCAAATGCTCATCCCTAAAAAGGCAAGGGAACACACTTTCAGGTTCAACAAGTTGGAGAACCCTAAATACTCATCCCTAAAAAGGCAAGTTAACCCTAAAAGGTTAAAGAATTTTCCTGATATCACACTTTCAGATTCAGCATGTCAGGGAACACACGTTCAGGTTCAACATGTTGGAGAACTGTAAATTCTCATCCCTAAAAAGGTAAGTTAACTCTAAAAGGTTAAAGAATTTCTCTGAAATTACATTTTTCAGATTCAGCCTGACAGAGAAGTCATACATTACTTTTCAACTTCTTTTATATCTAAACACCAAATTTTTGCAATGAAAAAGAAATATATTACAGATCAATTGTAATTTTTTCCTGAGAAAATAAAAAGGTTCCACTTCAGTTCTTAATTTCTCAAAGACATAAAAAATTTAAAGTTCTGTTCTAAATTTTTAAATAGAAGATAAAAAAAGTCATACTATGATTGTGAATATTTTCAATGAAGATAAAAGTTTCACTTTAATTCTAAATTTTCTTAAATTCAGTTTCGATTTTTTCTCAAAGAGATGAAAAAAATTTAATGTTCGGTTTTAAATTTTTAATAGAAGATAGAAAAAGTAATACTTTGATCGTGAATATTTTTAATGAAGATAAAAAACTCCAGTGTGAATATTTTCTTGAAAGACAAAGTTGTACTTCAATTTTAAATTGTCTCAACGAAGTGAAGAAAAGTTACACTTCTCTTCTGAATTTTCTCAATAAAAAAAGAAATTAGTTATTGATCAATTCTATTTTTCCAAATAATATAAAAAGGTTTCACTTCAATTCATATTTTTCCCCAAAGACAAAAATTTAAAGTTTTCATCCAAATTTTTTGTATAAGATATGAAAAGTTACACATTGATCGTGAATATTTCACTATGAAGATAAGGAGCTCCACTTTAATTCTGAGAATTTTCCCAAAGACATAAACAAATTTAAAGTAATGTTCTAAATTTTAGTGTAGAATATAGGAAAAGTTATACTATGAATGTGAATATTTTCCAGGAAGATAAAAAGCTTCATTTTATTTCTAATTTTCTCAACAAGGTGAAGAAAATTTCAGGTTCTCTTCTGAATTTTCTCAATGAAAAAAGGAATAAGTTACAGATAAATTCTATTTTCTCCAGAGAAAATAAAAATTTTCCACTTCAGTTCAGATTTTCTCAATAAAAAAAGAAATTAGTTATTGATCAATTCTATTTTTCCAAATGATATAAAAAGGTTTCACTTCAATTCAGATTTTTCCCCAAAGACATAAATTTAAAGTTTTTATCCAAATTTATTGTAGAAGATATAAAAAGTTACACATTGATCGTGAACATTTCACTATGAAGATAAGGAGCTCCACTTTAATTCTGAGATTTTTCCCAAAGACATAAACAAATTTAAAGTAATGTTCTAAATTTTAGTGTAGAAGATAGGAAAAGTTATACTATGAATGTGAATATTTTCCAGGAAGATAAAAAGCTTCATTTTATTTCTAATTTTCTCAACAAGGTGAAGTAAAGTTCAAGTTTTCTTCTGAATTTTCTCAATGAAAAAAGAAATAAGTTACAGATCAATTCTATTTTTTCCAGAGAAAATAAAAATTTTCCTCTTCAGTTCAGATTTTCTCAATAAAAAAAGAAATTACTTATTGATCAATTCTATTTTTCCAAATAATATAAAAAGGTTCCACTTCAATTCAGATTTTCCCCAAAGACATAAATTTAAAATTTTCATCCAAATTTTTTGTAAAAGATATAAAAAGTTACACATTTATCGTGAATATTTCACTATGAAGATAAGGAGCTCCACTTTAATTCTGAGATTTTTCCCAAAGACATAAAATAATTTAAAGTAATGTTCTAAAATTTTAGTGTAGAAGATAGGAAAAGTTATACTATGAGTGTGAATATTTTCCAGGAAGATAAAAAGCTTCATTTTATTTCTAATTTTCTCAACAAGGTGAAGAAAAGTTCAAGTTCTCTTCTGAATTTTCTCAATGAAAAAGAAATAAGTTAAAGATCAATTCTATTTTTTCCAGAGAAAATAAAAATTTTCCACTTCAGTTCAGATTTTCTCAAAGAGATGAAAAAATTTTAAGTAATGTTCCAAATTTTTCATAGAATGTAAAAAAAGTTATACTTTGATCATGAAAATTTAACTCATTCCGAATTTTATTAAAGAACTTACAATTCAATTCTAATTTCTCCAGAGAAAAATAAAAAACTTCCACATCAGTTTTTCAAATTCATCAAGACATAAAGAAATTTAAAGTTCTATTCTAAATTTTTTCCGTAGAAGATAGAAAAAGTTTTTTTATCTTTTCAGAACAAGTTCTTTTCTTAATTTCCCCCTTAAACCAATTTTACAACTTGAACTACTCATTCTTTTCACACACAACTCTACTTTATGACTTTTTGAATACCCAACACCAAGCAATACTTTCAAAAGGCTTTTTTATATCCTTTCAAAACAAGTTCTTTTCATAATGTCCCCCCTGAACCAATTTTACAACTTGAATTTTTATATTTTTCAGAACAAGTTCTTTTCTTAATGTCCCTGGGTGTCGAAGTAAACCTCAATATTAGAATCACTGAACAGGACAACAACAAAGGGCAAACAATATTCTATCATCGGCCTGATCATAAGTTCCTCCCATAAAAAAGTCGTAGCATTCGACAAAACGTCTCAGGACCTCCCCTACCCCCTAAAGAAATTTAACTAGAATAGTCTTCTTCTATGGGTTTATCTGTAATCAAGAACCTAAGAACCTTGACTCCCTTTAAGAGTGAATGGGATTAAGTTGAGAGTTGCTTAAGGAAATAAAGCATGTTTTTAGTTAAATTATTATGTAGAACCAAGAAAAAGTTCTAAGGAGATACACTTCTCTCATACGGTAAGTCTTACTCTTTAACTGTGAGATATGGGCTCTGAAAGTAAATGATGTACAAAGAATCAAAGCCTTTAATCACTCATGTCTAAGGAGAATTATCAGTGTCAAACTTAGTAGATCTAGCCAGCAATAATATATTTCGCAAAATCTTATTTCACGATAGAGTTTCAGCCATCTTCACCGCCACCAGTGGTACACCTTCACCAATAATTAGTGATAAGGAGATCATAGCAGAATTCCTGACAAGCCTGCGCTAGAGATGTCATAGACCCAATTGATGACTTAGTGAACAATTTGATCAAAGTGGGCAGCCCCCCATGCACACCCCCCAGTCGTGGTGCCTGAGGAATCAGACCTGGCTGCCCCACCCCTTTTGAATGACTCCACTTTTAGACTATAAGTGGCTAAGCCTATTAGGCTTAGGTTTCACTTGTTCGCCTGTGAGTCCAAGCAAATTCAGTCCCAGATTTTGCATACAAGTCCAGTGGACATCGTTCGTCACGCGTCATCCCAAAATCAATCCAATCTTTCATCCCTTAGTTCTATGACTGTCTACCATAGTTCTGCCCTAGGAATGACGCATGGACGGATGATAGATAGACTTACTTATCAACAAATGAAATGACATCATTTTTATACAATCCTAAAAAAAAACTTATGCTAGATTTACCATCTCAGTCACTCGGACTATCTGTCTTGGCTTTTTCTACAATTAGCGTATTGCTTTATGTCCGCAACTACTTGATTTTAATTCAAAATCAACGGACTCTGTCTAAGATACTTAAGTACATCTACAAGCATATAGTTGACATATAGTCCCCGTTATTACTTATTTTGACACTGTTTTACTGCAGATTTTTAAACGTCTTTGTGCGTTTGCTTATTCGAGCAAATGTTTCATTTCTTTGTGTGTTTGAGTCTTTTTATTCCTGATTCATTCATCTTAATTCCGTGCAAAATTTCATCACCTCAAAGGATTTTGACAAAACACTCAAACAAAAACTTTACAGATATGGTAACTTCAACTAATCTAGCCTCTCAATCATCATAAATTTAAACATTTGGAAAGTAAAATTGGTATGTAAGCGAGAATTGATCTTATGTTTCAGTAGCTCAGCAAAAAAAAGAAATTAAAAGAGTCAAAAGCATATTGTTGTTCAAGGAATTTCATTGCAGTTAAATATGCTAAATGAAAAGAATTAATAGACCTTTGCCTGATATAGACAGGTAAGTTTTTTCTGGTAGGAAGGGGTAAGAGGTACTCATCCCTTTCAAAAACCAAATTAGTAAATTTTGTGTAGAAACACACATTTTTTCCAGACAAAATTCTGAACAAAATTTGAATTAATATTCTCTTGGAATTGGCCTTCCTCTTAAGACGTTAGTCTTAGTAACCCCAAATTATCTAAATAATAATTAAAAAAAACAAGTTTTTTTTTTTACTGAAAGTAAGGAGCGATATTAAAACTTAAAACGAACAGAATTTATTCCGTATATGACAGGGGCTGTCCCTTTCTCAACACCTCACTCTTTACGCTAACGTTCGACTCTTTGTCTCAACTCTACTTTTTAAAACAATGCAATTTTTAGCGTAAAGAAAGAGGTATTGAGGAGGGGACAGCCCCTTTCATCTCCTTACTTTCAGTTAGAAAACTTGTTTTGAAAGATTAATTTCTAAACGTTTTTCAACTAATGCAGGTTCAAAATTGGCTAACCGTAAATGAAAAATTAAAACAAAATTTGCATATTAATTTTGGCAGATTTATTCCGTATATGAAGGGTTGGCCCCTCCTCAATACCTTGTTCTATGCTAAAGCTGGTAGCACTTTTAAAAAAGCTTCCCATTCTAATTAAAGGCCCCCGTGTTTCAGTGGACGCTCCTAAAAAATTGGGACAAACAGTCAAACTTTAGCGTAAAGATCGTAAAATAGGGGCAACCCTACGTATATGGAATAATTTCTGTCCGTTTTTCAAATAATGCAGGTAAATCTGGCTCACCCTCTGTGAAATATATTCCTACCCCTCAAGGAAAACTACTCCGCGGAAATTTCATCCAACGTAATGTGCACCCCTCCCCGTTATATTCCCTCCATACAGTTCCATCCTCGCTGAGAATAAACTGTAAAATTACTTGCGGACGATTCAGCCTGAAAAATTCTCCTTAGCATTTTTTCATTTGAACAAGACTTTAATCTCTAATCGGTTTCTCGATCACTCCAGAAATGCCCCCTTCCATGGAAACTAATTCCCAGAAATCAAAACACACGGAAAAAAGCCCCTGAATAATTCCCCCGGAACATCTTCACAAGAAAAATTTGGAAAAGTAGAATGTAAGACAATGAAAAAGAATTTCGTATAGTAATTTTGCCAAATCCCCCCGGTATAACATTTCCCCTGGAAAATCTATTCCCCAAAGATATCTGTCCCAAACGAAGATTTTCCCTATAGAAATCCACCCCAAGCACACCTCCCCCCCCCAAAAAAAAATGTTTGTATATTTCCCAATAACAAATACTGTATGTAAACAATGTGTGAATTCCATACCTTACAGGCCTCTCTTAACGGACTTTGCAGGGTTATTTTACACCGAAAATCATAATTATTTGATCTTTCAACTATACTTAACAAAATGGCCTTCTCAAAATTTTTATCAGATAATTTGTGGGAGAAAATGGGCTCATTTTAGGGTTTTATGTTACTCTTTACTATCATAATAACAGCTTAGACCAAAAATATTTCCAGAAATCAAGAGGGATTATATATAAATTTCTACGTTCACCCCGTCCCTCTCTTAGAACATATTCTGTATCTATTTGAAGGCTAAATATGTAAATTTCAACTTAATACCCTCAGCTATTCCTTAGATATTGCTTTTGCGCCCTTTTTTAACTACATTGCATATAGTACATTTTTGTTTTTTCCGGCATTCCTCTCCAACAGGGGCGTCGTTGGGGGGGGGGGGCTAGGGGGGCAATTTCCCTTCCTAATAGTTTGGACAAAATATTATGTAGTCCATGCCCCTTGACTCTCCGGCTTTGAACCCCTCCTTAAAGATTCGCATATTTAATTAAAGCTTTATTCGTTTTAAGATTTATTCATTTATTTATATTAGTACATGTTGTATGATTGTTTGCTTTGATTGTTTTTTTAATTTGTGTTGGTTTTTGGTTTTATTTATGTTAGAATAGTAAAATATTTTGTTCGTTTTAAGCTTGATATGCATATTCAATTTTAGCGGTACTCGTTTTAAGATTTATTTATTCATTTATATTAGTACAACAAAAGAATAAAAACGAAAGCAATACAAGACCAGAAGATTGGAACAACAAGAACAGTACAACAAGAGATAAGAAAACTAGAAACAATATTTTCTTAAAGGAAAACTGATCTCCCCTCCCCCTCCCGCATAAAAAAAAGCAAACCAAATGCATTTAAGCTACTCCAACCCCATCCAGGTAATAAGAGCCAAGCCTAATGCAGATTAGATTTTAATTACTTTTAGTTTCATTGACGAGCAATTTTGATTTTTTCCTTCTCTTCTTCACTTGATTAGTTACAATAATGATATTGCAGATCCACCTTTTTGCTAAACTGAATGCACACAGTGCCTTTGATTTAGTTTAAGATGCCACTCAAAATTTTCTGAAATCACACTTTCAGATTCAGCATGTCAGGGAACACACTTTCAGGTTCAACATGTTGGAGAACCCTAAATGCTCATCCCTAAAAAAGGTAAGTTAACTCTAAAAGGTTAAAGAATTTTTATGAAATCACACTTTCAGATTCAGCATGTCAGGGAACACACATTCAGCTTCAGCATGTAG
>JAQQPU010001833.1:34558-75391 GCA_029168905.1 Artemia sp. Kazakhstan ARC1039 | reverse complement strand
ATATATATATATATATATATATATATGTATAGATTCACCGATGAATGTCCGAAATACCTTTTTTTCTCGTTGGATCCTTCAGTGTAATCGTTGCCAGTCAACTTTTGCAATTTAATGCAAGATTTGATGATAACAGGTCAGGTTAGAATAGATTAATCTAAAAAGTGAAGTTTTCCCAAGGGAAGTAAAGAGCGAAGTTGAAACTTAAAACGGACTTCACAGCCTATCTAATATATATCAGTAAAACTAGTACAAATAAACCGACTAATTATGTTTTTCTGCGCTTTCAGGACTATAGAAAACTAGCGCTTTACTGGAAACACAAAAGTCAAGTATAAAAAACAGTAATATTGATTTGGGAGTCAAAAGTGAGTATGTAGTCTAAGAACAATAAACGAATCTATAAAACTTTTCAGTCTTACGCAACTTGTGACATCAGTAACTTTCAGTATACAATTAAAATTATAATTAAAAACCGTAAGCGCAAAATTAATTTTTTTTAATAATTGCGAAGTAAATGAACAGCATACACAAATATTGGATTGATTTATCAGGTAGAATTTTGGTATTACCAGCTATAATCCCAATAATGAGTAATATACAATCTTAAATTGTAAGATTAATTTTAAAAACAAAGTTTTTCCGAGGGAAGTAAAGAGCGAAGTTGAAGCTTAAGACGGACAAAAGTTATTACTTAACAGCCCATTTAATATTTACTAATATAACTAGTACAAATAAACCAACTAATTATGTTTCCCTATGCTTTTATGATTATACAAAAATAGTGCTTCACTGAAAACAAAAAAGTCAAGTATAAAAAACACGATTATTGATTTAAGAGTCAAAAGTGAGCATGCAGCCTGACAACACTAAACGAATCTATAAAGCTTTTCATAGTCTTACACCAGTTGTGACATTAGTAACTTCCAGTATACAATTAAAATTATCTTAAAAACATAAGCGTAAAACTAAATATTTTTTAATAACCGCGAAGTAATTGAACAGCATACAGAAATATTGGATTGATTTATCAAGCAGCATTTTGCTCTCACCAGCTATAATATCAATAGTGGGTAATATACAGTCTTAAATTGTAAGAAATATGCTTTAGTATCACTTGAAAAGAAGATCAAATAAGACGTAATATGAACTCTAGAAATCCGATTATTTCTCTCTATACAAGAGTGAATTTCAAGCTATGATACAAATTCTAAAGCTAGTCTATAGTCCTCATACTATCAAGATGGCCTTAATTTGAACTTTTGTACAAACTAATCATGACATGTCCTTTTAAGAACCAAAACGAGAGCCAGTCATTGAACTGAGCCATTGCGCAGAAGTGATACCAAATTAAACGTAAAAAAATAAAGAAAATCCTAAAACGGATTGTTGTTTTATCTTAAAAGGGATTGATTCTAAAAGAGATTGATAATATTTTGATTCTATAAAAGGTGTCCTTAATTGGTTTGCTTTTACTGTACCAAAACTCCCATATTATTTTGTGTTTTCAGTAAAGCGCTAGTTTTGTATAATCTTAGAAACACAGGGAATATATAGCCGAAATTTGTTTCTAAACTATTATGTTTTTATCCTATTTTGTTTTACTTCCTTAGCATCAACCCAACTCCATTTTTCGCGTGTGTTCCAGATAGTACATAAGTACCCATACTTTAGCCTGTAGACCCATCCCTGAAAGTTTCATTTTCCTAACCTAATTTCATTTTCATTTTGGCTTCCAGATAGCCAAAAGTAGCTAAAGTAGAATTGGTACTGTTCTATTAGCTGTAAGCCGCGCAAGATAGATGATAAAAGAAGCTAGTCAAACAGGTTCTCTCGACGGAAAAATGGATTGCGAACAGTGGTTTCTAACTGCGTTTACAATATTTAAACTTTAGTTTTTTGGGGTTTAGGGGGAAAAAAGGTACCTAGCTTTGGTAGCAAGTCACAATTCCAACAGAAAAATTGGATTTTTTTGTGACTCGTTTGAATTAAATAAGCAAGTCACATTTCCAACAGAAAAATAGGATCTAGTTTTTGACTTGTTTGAATTCGAGCAAAACATTTTGTTGGAAATGTGGAATGGAAAAACTGATGAGCTTTTTTTTCAGTGCAGCTTTTCCACTTGAGACACGACACCAAAAGTGCCGTTTTTAGTGCCACTTGAACTTGATGATGGTGGAATTTATATGAAAGACGTAGATATGTGCAATATCTTTGATATGAGCCATGAAAGATCTACCAACGATGTTCTGGTAGCCTGCTAGTGCCACCCTATCAGAAATAGCACAAAAAGGGGCCTTTTTAGTGTCATATGGCACTTGCAGATGGCAGAATTTATAAAAAGCACGTAGATATGAGAAATAGCTTTTGAATGAGCCATTAAGAATCTCTTTATGATGTTCTGGTAGCCCACCTGACCTGTTGAAAAAAAAAAAAAACGGGAGACAGATCAGTGCTACCGATGCAAAAAAAATGATTTTCCTTGTTGTTCAGGGAGGGGGACTGTAACTTCCCTGTACAAGGTTTTGACCATGTTGATTCCAATGGTACACTTTTCATTTTTATATGAGGCCATTTTCGAGGGGTGTGAGGCTTTTTCTCGAAATCAACATAAATTTCTTTTCGCAATAAACTTTTACTTTAAAACGAACCGAAATAATAGTTAACGTTCCTGAGTCAGCGTCAGATGGAATTTTTTTTCACTAGGCAGTTTTTTTTTTCAAAACGCGTTTTTTAACTTTTGGTTACTATGGGCTGTAGTTCGCTCTTTACTAGGTTGCAGCTGCCGCTGCAGCCATGATACCTTGCCAGGACATGCTTTAAAAAATGAGCCTAGAAAATGAAGGAAAAAGACAACAGCAGATACCGATATTCCCGATACGATACATTCAATACCAATGCGCGCGATATCGATACGCCCGATACCACATACAGCCCTTCCCCAGGGACTATGGAGGGGCATATCATCACCAAAACCATATATATTGGACCTTTGAACTATGTTTAAAAAAATGGCTATCTCAAAATTTTTATAGGACTAGTTGGGGGATGGGCCTGAAGGGAGGGGGAGGGCTATTTGCCCTCCAATCTTTTTGGTCACTTAAAAAGGGCACTTAAAAATTTAATACCCTTTCGAATGAGCTATTACACATCTCTCTAAGATGCTCTGACCACCTCCTAGCCCTTCTAGAAAAAAAAGAGAAAGAAAAAAAAGGGAGACAGATCAGTGCTACCCATGCAAAAAAGTCATTGTAATTATCCTACAAAAGGTTTTCGACCATGCTAATTCCAATGGTGCCTTTATTTCGATTTAACGCCATTTTCAAGGGGTTTCAGGCTCTTTTTCGAAATCACCATAAATTTCTTTTCGCAATAAACTTTTACTTCTAAGATTAACCGAAAGAATAATTACCATTCCTTATTCAGCATCTAATGGCAATTTTTTCTCACTTGACAATTTTTTTGAAAACACGTTTTTCAACTTTTGATTACTATGGACTGTGGTTCGCTCTTTACTAGGTTGCAGCTGCCGCTGCAACCGTGAAATATGCTTTAGTATTACTTGAAATGAAGATCAAATAAGACATAATATTAACTCTGGAAATCCGATTATTTCTCTCTATGCAATTGTGAATTTCAAGCTATGGTACAATTCTAAAGCTAGTCTATAGTCTTAATACTATCAAGATTGCTTTACTTCGATTTTGTGTACAAACTAATCATGACGTGTCCTTATCAGAACCAAAACAAGAGCCAGTCATTGAACTGAACGATTGTTCAGAAGTGATTCCAAATTAAACGTAACAAATAAAGCAGCAATCCTAAAATGAATTGTTGCTTTATCTTAAAAAAGATTGATCCTATAGGGGATTTATAATATTTCTATTCTGTAAAAAGTGTCCTTAATTGGTTTGCTTTTATTGTGCCTAAACTCCTATATTATTTTGTGTTTTCAGTAAAGCGTTAGTTTTCTATAATCCTGAAAGCATAGGAAACATAATTATTTGGTTTATTTGTACTAGTTTTATTGATATATATTTAGATTGGCTGTGAAGTAATAATTTTTGTCCGCTTTAAGTTTCAACTTCGCTCTTTACTTCCTTCGGAAAAACTGTTTTGTTTTTTTTTAAGTTAATCTTTGTTCGTTTTTGACTAAAATTTAATGTAGAAACAACGGTGCCAGGATCTTTTTTATTTATGTGGAATAATGCTTGTTCATTTCAAGTTTTAATCTCACTCCTTAGTTACAGTTGAAAACTTATTTTTAATATAATTTATAATTATCACCTATCAAGGGGAGATAAGACACCTCTAGAAAATACTGCAAACAACCTTGACAGCTACAAAAAACTTTCAGTCTATAACATAAAGTTCATTATCCATACTTCACAAATTAATACATGTTTTTCAGGAATGTTTTTTTATGAGCGGAAAGCTGTTTTTACTCGGCCGACTTCGCCTGAAAAAGCCATAATAAAGACAGGGCTTTATAAATCACGCATTGACTAGCAGAAATAAGAAGGCTACTGTAACAATAGAGATCTGCTTAAGGGTTCATTTAAAAGCTTATATTTATACCTAATCGCTTTTTATAAATTTGACTTGATAGCATTTTAGTGCCATTTGAAACTTGCAGATGGTGGAATTTATAAGAAGAATTTAGATATGAGCAATATTTTTTATGTGTGCTATCAAACTAATAGACAGTAGGATGTGTAAAAATCTAGTGAACATAAGAAATAGCTTTTAACTAAGCCATTAACTATCTATCTACGATGGTGCGGTAACCTGCTAATGTTTCAATAGCTTACTGATGAGCAGACGATTTATGAAGTTTACTAAGAAGGCTGGGAGGGGGAATGTACGTGAGGGATTCTTGTAAACCTCCAGGTAAGGGTTCTGATACGTAACTAGTACAATAGTACCTCTTTTGTAATTCCGAGCTTTTCCACTTAAGACGTGGGACCAAAAGTGTTGTTTTCAGTGTTATATCGCACTTACGAATGGTAAAATTTATAATAAAAAAAAGCATGTATATATGAGCAATAGCTTTCAATTGAGCCATTAAACATCACTGTTATAAGTTCTGCTATCCCATAGCCCCAGCTTTTCCACTTTAAACACGGCACCAAAAGTGTTGTTTTAGTGCCATTTGGAACTTGCTGATGGTGGTACTTATATGAAGGACGTAGATATGAGCAATATCTTTTATATGAGCTATATAAGATCTGTCTAGAATGTTCTGGTAGCCCGCTAGTGCCACTCCTAGAGAAATGGCACAAAAAGTGCCATTTTAGTGCCATATGCCACATGCAGATGGCGGAGTTTATAAAAAACACTTAGATATGAGAAAAATCTTTTGCATGAGTCATTAAGCATCTCTCTACGATGTCCTAGCGGGGTTAACCCGCTAAGCCTGAAAAAAAAAAAAATACAAAACACTGGCAGGATCAGTTTTAAAAAATAAAAGAGAAAAGTAGAAGGATATTTTTGTCTTGTAATGAAAGGAATGAAGGTTTTTTCAAATATGGAGGTAAAGCAGCAAACAGGGAACAAAATAGGAAAGGGTTCAGAAATTGCTTGAGGTCGGCAAAATCTGGTTGGGGAGTGATGTTTGGGAAAATTCTTTTCTGGCAAGGATTTGTTATTTTTGGACAGGATTTATATATTTGGACAGGATGTTCTGGTGGCCCGCTAGATCTGTTGAAAAAAAAAAATAAAAAAAAAACAGGAGACAGATCAGTCCTACCAATGCAAAAAAGTGATTTTCCTTGTTGTTGAAGGAGAGGGACTGTAATTTCCTTTTGTATGGTTTTTAAATATGTTGATTCTAATAGTACACTTTTCATTTTGATGTGACGCCATTGTCAAGGGGTTTGGGTTTTTTTTTTCGAAATCACCATACATTTCTTTTCGCAATAAACTTTTACTTTTGAGACGAACCGAAATAATAGTTACCATTCCTGAGTCAGATGACAATTTTTTTTTCACTAGGCATTTTTTTCAAAACGCGTTTTTTAACTTTTGGTTACTATAGGCTGTGGTTCACTCTTTACTTGGAGGAAAATAACCTGTATAGAGAAGTTCATATTGTTTCTAATTTGATCTTCAATTCGAGTAATACTAAAGCGTATTTCTTACAATTTAATATTGTATATTATATTGTATATGTCTATTATATTGTACATGTCTTTATTATATTATATTGTATATGTCTATTATATTGTATATGTCTTTATTATATTATATTGTATATGTCTATTATATTATATTGTATATTATATTGTTATATTGTAATTGTAAAAAAAATATTGTATATTAGTCACTATTGGTATTATAGCTGGTGCGACCAAAATATTGTTACCTAAAAAGGGTAGTAGAACTTAAAATTCGGTACTTGTCTGTTATAGCGCCTATGTATACAGAAGCTAAATAGAACCGGTTTCTTCGTTAGTTTCTTTCAGCTTGACGTGAGACAAGACAAAGACAAGTGACAGAATAGATGGGAAATATATAATTTGGGCTATATATTTTATTAATGACTGGGGTTTGAGCTTGGGAATAGTTTCGACAAAATTTTAGGAGGGGGAGGGGAGTCGGGGGGAGTTGTAGCCAATTTTCCCAAATCAAGTGAAATGACAGTTAAAAGTCAGCCATATAGAGCCATAAAGATAAACATAAAACAAAGAGAACTGACCTGTTTCTCTGGGTGCTTGAATTACGCAGATTTATCTTAGTTTTGACTAAGATAGATTTTTGACTAAGATAGATTAAGATTGAAGATTGTTTGCAGAAATTAAATTTCAGCTGGGGTGTGGGGAAAACTGGATTCGGGGGGATTAGAGTCTGGAGGGGGCAGTTGCCCCCTGCCTCATAAAAATTAAGCCCCTTGGTTTGAGGGGGGCATCCATCTGACACATACGAGATAACCTCGAACATAAAATTAAAACGGAAATGTTTGTTTTCGTGAAATTAAAGTTTTGATAAAACCATAAACCATCAAAAAATACTTCATTCTATGAAAGGGATAACCTCTCCCTCAACACCCCTTATTCTTTGCATTGAAGTGTGCCTGTTTGTCTTAATGCTTCAAGAGTGAATGCCCTATTGCAACAAAAATTGGATAAAAAGTTTAGCTTCTGTTACCGCAACACTTTGAGAATCAAATGGCTCATTTAGTTATAACTGATTTAAACAATAAAATTTTCAGTTCAAATGCTTTGAAAAAGGCAACTGGTCAATGAATCACCTGCAATTAATAGCTAGTTGTATTTGTTGAATGCTGAAATTCCAGTACTGGTACATTAGATGGTCACTTCTAAAAAGTCAAGTTTGTATCATGTATCATGGATGTTTTTGGGAGGTAGTTGTAGCAGTAGTTTCGATTTAGCTCAACATCTCCGTTAACATTCCCAAAAAAAAAAAAACTTAACACCCTTAGCTTCTTAGTAATAATTGTAGTAGTTGTACCAGTTGTAGTAGTAGATGTAGTAGCAATTATAGTAGTAGTAGTAGTAGACAGTATGCACATAGCAGTGCTTCCATTTCTACTATATTTTAGAGTAGACTACTTTATTTTGAATTTTTCTCCTCTAATATTTTTAGACCTACTTTAGTACTTACCTTTAAATTTGGATTTTCCACCTTTTTCCTTGCCGAGCTTATGGATTTTTGATATAGAAATAGGGATTTTGGATACAACGGCGGGATATCGGCAAAAGCGATAGACAAACATTCTTGTTTTTGTCGGACTTGGATAGACCCGCGAAATTTGAAACAAAATAACCAACAAGGAAGGACTGAAGGTATGATTTTTGGAACTGGGTGGCATCCATCAAGACGCCCAGTGGAGTGCTGAAGTTCACTAGCGTTCTTCATGTCATTCGGTTCATTTTTAGACTTCTATGCTCAAATGTCGTTGTGGAAAGACTTTTCAGCGTTCTGAAAACAGTAAAAAATGAAAAGAGGAATGGGCTCAAAAACGCAACTTTGGCTGCGACGACTTCTGTCAAGCATGGGATGAAGCGTAAAGGCCCCCTACGTTCACCGAGAGTTTAAAGAGAAAAAAAAATGAAGTCCGTGAAATCCGATGCGACTGCGTCCGAATGCGTCGCTTTTTTAGGCATTTATAAAGACGATGGGGATGGCGACGACAACACCGACTCGGGGTACTGATCTTAGTAAATAATAATAATAATAATAATAATTTATTTTTGACCCACTATACAGAAAATGAAGTGGAGTAACACAAGGAAAGAGAGAAAAAAAAGTATTTGGTGTTTTCTCTTAAATCTTATTGTTTGGTAATTCCCATTAAATTTTTCTGAATACAAATTAAAGTGCGTCTACATTCGGTATTTTCTGGAAAACTGGGAGCCAGGTAGCAGTCTACATTCGTTCAAATCAAAAAATTCAAAAGATCAAAATGCAGGCGCTGTCCTTAATTCAAGATTTAAGTTATTCATTTTTGCTTCTATACTCTGCTTCAAATTAACAACTCAATATAAAAAAAGTCAAAACAAAAATAATGCGTGAAAAAGCGGCCGGTTGGACATCATTCATGCCAATCCTTCTTACCAATTCAAATAAACACGCGGGTGTTGCAAAAGTAGTAATAGAGAAGGAAAAAATAATGGCAAAGAAAAACAAATAAATAAAATATATTCATATGGTCCAAAATGTGAGATCTGGACTCGGAATCTATAAATCAAAACCGAATTTAACTAGTCGATAAATACAAAGCATTGTTTTAAACGTCAAAAGAAGACATTTTGGTCCACGTAAAAGATCTTGAGTTGCAAAATAAGTCGGCTTGAACAAATGCTATTAAAAGTCAGCCTAATAAGTCTTTCCTTGTAACTTGGAAAGAAGTCAGAAAATGGGGAAACTTTTAGGGATTTTGGTATTGAAATAGGGATTTTTAGGGATTTTCCACTCCAGCAGCCTTTTAGGGATTGAAAAAATTTGAAGTGGAAACACTGGTAATATAGCGTAAGAATCAATTTTGTTAACATTCCTGTTCAAATACTAAGCACGATAACATACTTACTTCCAGATTGTGTCCTACCATAATCCTACTCTTTTTTTTCGCACTTTATTCCCACATCGAAGTTCCCACATCGAAAAATCCGCTGTTCCCATTTTAATTACACTGACATGAGTATCAACATTTTTTCACATCGCGGTCATTTAATTTTATCAAGCAATCACTCAGTTATTAGGATGAGAAAATACCCACTTCGCTTACTCGCATTGTAAGTTAAGATAACATTCTTTCTCATGAGCATACGATTATCATTTGTTTAACGACAAGTGACAATAGTCAGTTAGTCACCTCACCAACTTTCAATTTCATCAGTTGACTTTGAATCTTGTTCCGTTAACAGTCATACTAAAATTATATGAAGAAGGAGCTAGAAGGAGCTAACAGGCATACTAAAATGGAGAAGGAGCTAGTTTCATTAGTTAATGCTAATGAAATAAAACAAAATATGATGAAAATATAAAAAATTAGAACCAAATTTGGGCTATATATTTGCGCATTAGGGGGGGGGGGGTAAAGCATAGTATATATTAAATACGTAACCTAATCTAGGTACTCCCCCCTAAACCCCAATAAACAATAGTTTAAATATTGTAAACGCAATGACAAACCACGCTTTGCGATCCAATTCTCTACTGACTCATATCCGTTTGACTAGTTTCCTTTAGCATCTATCTTGCGCGTGTATCAGCTAATTGACTAGTGCCGATGATATATGTATTATTCTTTCCGTAAAAACCTCCTCCCCCCCCCTTCTGATTGGTTTGACATAATATCAGGTTATATACAAAAGTTGCTCTTTTTATGTGGGATTATGAACAGCTGGTATTGACAAAATATATGAAACTGTAAAAATGAGCCATTTCTTGGTTATATCTAAGCATTTTGAGGAGGGGGATGGGTTAGTTGAGCCAAAATTTTCGATCTTAAGCTAAACTTTTTCCAAATATCATGGTCACTTTTTTGACATTATACCCCCCTCCCCATCTGCGGTCCCATATATAACTGTATAAACACATTTCATCGTTGTGGCGAACCTTGTGATGACATTCTTTCGTCTTCTTTCATATTTTAAAGTAAAAATTTTATTGGTCGATTTTTTTTTAAATATATTCCTAGGGCTATATCCCGGACCATCAGGGGGGTGGGTGTATTTTCAGAAAAGAGGCCATGATATTTGGAAGTAGTATAAAATATATAATTTAATGGTACTGCTTGTGTGTTTAGAATGTTTTCATCAGAAAAGAACAATCACTAGATAATTGGCTCTAGAAAACGACAACTAGAGTAATACCCATTTTTATGAAGAAGATAACAGTCTTGTATCTGTATAGGGTTGGTTTACAGTTTACTTAAAAACTGATTCATAGGGACCACGCAGGCTGGACTGGGGCCCCAACCCCCTGAAAACGTTAATTTCTCGGCATTTCTTTATAAAATTATAGGTTTTTTATCATCCCCCTTAATTTTCTTAATTAAATCATTTCCAGTTCATTTTTATTAAATCACTGATCTTTTTGTTCCATCTTTCTTTTATTTCTTTGTCACACAATTTTTTTTTTAATTTGTGAACTATTTTTCAACCACTTTCGAATGTTCAGTACTTCCCACTTTTATCAGTATAGCACAGCGGTAAGAGAACATCCCGAGGCTGTGTTAACTTAGGTTGTAATCTTGGATGAGACATTGTATTTTTTTTAAAATTGGAAAATTAAAAATTTGAAAATATTAAATATAAGTGAAAATTCGGGGCAAGAAATCGATTCGTTTTGGCATAGTTTGATCTTTTTTATTTGTATTCCTCAACTCATCGACTTTTTCCGTTTATGCATTTAACACCTAGATCAATTTGGTGTTTATGTTATGTAAAACTCAATGTTTTTTGTGTCCCTTGTGTTCACTTATATTCATATATTCTTGAGAAAAAATATTCTCTACTTTGTAGTTCATTTTGAAAATGAGTTTAATTTTTTTTATTGTCTGACCCCCTCCCCTAAAAATTCTTTGTATGTGCCGGGACTTGTGAGACCCATCAAAGCAGCTTTAGGCTAACATTCTTGTGGTTGAATTATGTGAACTCTTCTTTTATTTCTGACTTTCTTTTGGTTGGGAGTTACGAATCAAATTACAAATGGAAAAATGCATATTATGCAAAATAACTGTTGTTTCGAATAGGAACTGAAGACAACGATTAAAATATTTTTTGCTCGATAAAATAAAAACAAAACAAAAACTCTGTCACGCGGAATTGCTTCAATCTTCATGTTCGAACGATGCAAATTTGAAGCTAGTGGAGGTGAGACGAAGACTGAGCCAATCTAAAATATTAGACGGGAAGGGAGCGATTAAAATGATTTTTTGGGTCTTTTTAAGATGCTGGATTTATTAAGATCGTTTTTATTGAAATTTAACAATAAAAAAAAAATCTAGTTGGTTTTCTTCTTTTCTTCAAAACTCTAAAGTGTCCTGTGTTTATTGATTTGCCTTTTATTTTGTACGTGTTACTCATCAACTTTTGGTTTAAAACACCAATAATGGCAATTAAAAACAACAAGAAATGCAAAATAGTAGCATGGGGTTTTATAAACGCATCAGGGGGGGGGGGCTTTCTGTTGTGCAGGTAAACTGGAGGCAGCACTTGCAGTTGAATAAATAGGACTTTCCTGAAGGTAAAGAAGCATGAACTGTTATTATTGTATACTTTTTGGGCACCTTTTAAAAGTTGGAGGGAAGATTTTTAATGATATTACGTAAAAATACATTTTTCAAATTATACAGGCAAAAAATGTCCCATCCCCCCTTTAAGGACTTTCCTATCAAAAGTTACGAAAAAGTTACGTTTTTAAGAGTTGGACGTTACGAAATTTTTGGGTCTGGTGGCAACCCAGAATAGAACAGTACCATATTTTTTACCCGATGGACCCGGCTTCGGTCCGTTCGTATCCGAAATCCGCGATTTGCTAAGATTTTTCTTTCAGTCAATTTCAAAATTGTGAAGCTCTTTTGGCAGTGCCACATTTTCGTCAGTGTTGACACTTTGAACCGTGAAAATAAATAAGTGACACTAATTAGTTAAATTTGCGTACAGACTAATTAACTAATTAATTAACTAATTAGTTAATTGCGTACAGTTGAGGCTTCGAACTCAAATAAGCTTAATTTTTACTAAGCGCTAGTTTTTCAGAATTCTATAAAAATAGGGAAAGATCACAAGTCATTTTTCTTCATAAACATGTTGCATAAACTGTGAACAGTAATTTCGTTCATTGTGTTTCAAGTCTGATCTTTATTTTCTTCAGAAAAACTTTAGTTTTTCAAAACTAGTCCTTGCTCAGTGGTTGGCCTGTAGTCATGATACGGGATTTTCCCCACAATTCCTGTACCTTGGCTCCACACACAGAAACTCAATTATGAAAGATTTTTTTTTTTTTTTCATCGGTAAAACGAGGGTAGGTCAGAAATTTAAAGACAGAGCAGTGTTTTTCCTGACACTGACACTGAAACTTTGTTTAGCTCAATTATTGTTCCATCACCCCAAGAGTGATCGTATCGAGCCAGAACTTTCAAACTATAGTAAAACATCTCATTTGAACTTAAATGTTTTAGCGCTTTATAGGTAAAAAAAAATCACAACAAAACAGCCACTATGGACCAAAGGGGGTCAAGTTTTCCAGCGAGTGAAAATTCTGATTTGCTCTCAATTTCAAGGTTTTTTTATATAAGGTATTTTTGCTTAGCACGGTAAACTAGTTCATATTGGTATGTTTACCCCCCAATTCCTTGAAACCCCCCACGGGACATCACATTCAGCCATGCAATCCCAAACGAAAGTGAAAACTAGAGTCATCAAACGCTTAGCCAAAAAGATTGATGACTCTTAACCTTTCACGTGGATGTTTTGTTTATTCGACATTCACTTTTGAACGGTACTTCACTTAAAAGATATAAAAAAAAAACTATAAAAAAAACTAGCTTTGAAGCAGATTTAGGTTGGAAATTAAGAAAATGTTTACTAAAATATATTGGTCAGTTATACTAAATAATATCTTGTACCCCACTGTCTTTGTTACTTATTAATTGAAACGAAAATTCCAAACAACAAAGTGTTTTAAAGAAAAGTAAAGAGCTGCCTAAAAGCAACGACGAGCAGGAATAAAGTCAAATAAATTTTCAAAGTTAGATTAAACAGAAATCACTATCAATTGAGATACAAAAAGAACACAAATTGCAATGAACAATCAAGTCAAAATTAAAACGGGCAGAATTTACCACAAGAGCCAACGCCTCTAAGCGTTCTAAAGGCTAGGGCGCCACTTGCACTTCACTGAAAACAATTATTATTTCAGCTTTTCGGGTTGTGTGTTTTTGTTTGTCCAAAAAGCAGTATCAACGAAAGAAAGAAAATCTCCATAGTAACTAGAATTACTGAAAAAAACTAATGAAGGTTAACTGACTGTTTGATATATGTTTATGTTCATATGTTATGTTAGACTCAGTAATTTTAGATTTAATTGGCTTTATAAAATAGAAAATTCTTAAAATATATTTTGTTTTCAGTAAAGCAAAAATGACGCTCTGGTCCTTAGAAGGCTTAGGGACGGTAAACCTAATTCTGTTTCTGGTAATTTCTTTTCGTTTTATGTTTGAAATGATTATTCATTAGAGATATGGATAATCAGATCCAATGTTGGCAATCCTTTACTTAATTAATTTAAAAAAAAAGTTTTTATGAGAGAAGTAAAGAGCGAAGTTGGAACTTAAAACGAACAGAAATTATTACTTTAGGGTAATATTATTATGATGATTATTATTATTATTATTATTATTGCTATTATTATTATTATTATTATTTATTATTCTAAAATATACCAATAAAACTAGTACAAATAAACCTGGGGTGCTACCTGGGGTACTACCATTTCGACTAAACGTCACAAGCACTAAACGTCATAACATCTAAACGTCAGAACCACTAACCGTCATAAAATCGACAAACAAATTATAACTTTATATAATAGTAATAAGTATATAATAGTTTAGAGAAAAATTTCAGCTACATATTTGCACATCAGGGTGCGGGGGTTAAGCATAGCATATATCAAATATGTAACCTAATCTAACTTAGGTACCTTTCCCCCTCTAAACCCCCCAAAAATTAAAATTTTAAAGGTTTAGATGTTATGACGGTTAGTGGTTCTGACGGATTTTTTTGTCGATGTTATGACGGATTTTGTCGATGTCCTGACGCTAGTGCTCCTGAAGTTAGATGTTATGACGCCTTTCCTATTTCCCTATGTTTGTAGAATTATAGAAAACTAACGCTCAACTGAATAGTGCCAGTATTTAGAATTCTAAAGACATCGGATAATATCAGGAATCAGTTTGTTTGCGTTAGTTTTGTAGATATAGGCCTGTCTTGCGTAATCTGCGGAGCCCTAAGTTTTGTCCATTTTAAGTTCCAACTTCGCTCTTTACATCCGCAGCAGAAACTTGGTTTTTTCAATTAATTGGTAGCCTAGGTAAGTAGCCTAAGGATTACAAAATTGTTTATATCAGGGGATTGCCACGGCAAAACCTTCTTAACTGACAGAAATATGTAATTGTTAACATCCAAAAGAGATTGGGTTGTTTGTAGACCCCGCTGTAATAAATTGGGGTTTATGTACTATCAGTAACACACGCGCCATATTATATAGGGAAGATGCTTAAGAAACCAGTCAAACGGGTTTCTTTCAGTAGACAATTGGATTGCAAACCATGGTTTGTCATTGCGTTTACAATATTTAAACTATTTCTTGGGAGGGTTTAGGAGGGAAAAAGGTACCTAGGCTGGATTAGCCTACATATTTAATATATGCTATGCTTTTGAAATTCCTCAGCCACGTCGACGTAAGTCCTCACAACAAGTAGGAGGGGGCTCAATCGTCACCATGAAGTGTTTCAGCCCTTGACAGAAGGCAGTGTTTTTCGGGGGGAGTGAAAGGTCTGAGGACTTGAAAGTAGTGATTACTCAACAAATTTAAGGGCATCCCTATTCCTTCAAATTTCAGTCCGACAATTTTTAAGCTTCTTCAAGACGCAGGTGCATGTTACGTCATAGAGAATGTTTTCTAAGAGAGCAGGTGCATGGTACATTATTGAGAATGTTTTCTAAACGAAGCATGTGTTAAATACTTAAAAAGCCTACGAGAGTCAGGCCTTGTTTACTTCAGGATTTCCTTGGTTGTTACGTAATAGGGTTTGGGTGTTACACAATAGGACTTGATATTGCTCATTAGTCAATCGGGGAAGTCCCAGTTATAAAAAAAAATTAATCATAGTCCAATATTTACAGGTGAAGGTGACTTAATCGTGCCAGAGTTGTTTTGGTTCCGGTGGTGCTTTATAATCCGGCAAAAACTAACTTTGAAGGTCAACAACACGCGAGTTGCTTGATTTGCTTCAGTATTGAAAAAGAGTTCAGTGTGTCAACATCAACGATGTTATTCTTTAGTAATGGAGATTTTTACTCTATTGGATATTGAAGGCGCTAGCAATGGCGAAATGAAACCTAGAGTGCCTAATACTGCAATAAAAATTACAAAGGGTTGCCGGCTAAGCCTAGAATGGGATGAGATGTTTGTGCAATATGTAATATCATTAAGCAAATTCAATTCGGAAGAACAGTCAATCTTTGCAGCAAAAGTGAATATAATGCACATACAAAGATTATAAGATGTATTAAATGCATTAGTGAAATATATTGAAGACAACGATCTTAATCAATCTATAAGGAGTGAGTTTGTTACTAGCGACAAAGAATCCTTGTTAGTTTATAATCGGTAGTGAGAATGTCAGGATTAAAAATGAATAAAGTGAAGAGACAGAAAATTATAGAGAATCTTGTTACTTTGGAAAAATGGTTCATTCTAGATGATAATTTTCAAAGATTGCCAGTGCAGAAGGGAATCTTCACTAAGAGAATGATTGACGTAACAATGAAAAATGAGTCTCCGTCTTTGGACTATTGCATGAAACTTTTACGTCGTGGTCCAGATGTATATGCTTAATTTATTGACATACTATTTGAAACAATACAAAATGACATTATGCATCTGTTTGAAGATTACCCAGAGTTTCAGTTACTCTTCCCATTTCTCTAGTGATCCAATATGCGATCATAATAAGAAACTAGTTTGAGCGAAGAACATTAATTTTTTTGAATTTGAGTCAGTTTCTTTTTGGAAGTGAGACAGTCAACATTGAAAAAATATTCTACACATGTCCGTTATGTTTGTAGACATTGAGCATCTGGTCATCCTGTAAGAATTGTACTATTGTTGGTGACTATAATGAAAAGTGTAGATTATGCAATCCATGTAAATTGCAAAGAGGATACGCAGTGCAAATTAAAGAATGTAGCTCCTGTCTTGAAGAAGTTTGTGACTCTCGCACTAGAGGTTTCCTATGTTCCAATTGTCACTATGATAAATGTAATCAACGGGAAAATACTTACTCTGGCATGATCACAAAAACCCTAAAAGTGATTTCAGTTTATTTTTCAGAGACTGGTATCGTCGTGGTTTTGAATTGTTTTGGGAAGAAGAACCTGATCTACGCTTCAATTGCTGGAGTAGGGCTCATGATGAATAAGGAAGCTGCTAAGTCTTGTTTAGGCTGGGAAGGTATTAATAATAGAATACTAATTGCTCATTTTATGACTAGAAAGTTTAGGGTATCAGTTATAGTAGTATACGCCCCTGTAGAACCGACTGACGGAGATACTAGGGACTCAGATAAATTTTACTTACAGTTAAAGGAGCAAATAGACAAGGTCCCAGGTAGAAATATGATGTTATTACTCGGAGATTTTAACACCCAGGTTGGTAGAAATAGGAATAGATGATATCCCAGCCTAGGTAAATTTAGTGTAGGAAAAGAAAACAGTAATGGATAGAGACTTTTGCAATTTTTTAGGTATAACAATCTAGTTATAACCAATACGGTGTTTGGTCATAAAATGGCTCATAAGTTAACATGGTATTAACGTCATGGTAAGACAGCAAACCTTATTGATTATGTTACAGTAAACCGAAGACTGGCAGGATCAATACAAGATACTAGGGTATGTAGGAGTGCTGTTATTGATGTTAAAAGTAAAGATCACCATCTAGTAGTGTCAAGGGTTAATTTAAAACTGAAATATCGGAAGGGTAACTACCTCCCGGGAAGTTATGATGTTGGTAGACTCCAGGATGAGAATTCGAGAGAAACTTTCCAGGAACAGTTGAATGCTAAACTTGAGAGTTTAAAATTTGATAATGAGGAAGATGGTTGGAATAATTTAAGAAAAATTATTTGTGAAGTTGCTGAAGGTGTATTAGGGAAGAAAGCTAGAACTGCAGCTAAGAATATTAGTGAAAAAGCTTTATGTTTAATAGAAAGGAGAAAGGACTTGTACAAGAATTATCTGAGTGATAGATCGTATGAAAACAAAAGAAATGTAAAGAAAGTGGAGAAAGCTTTAAAATATGAACTAAGGAGGTGTGAAGTGGAGGCCATGGATAAAATTGCCGAGGATCTGGAAGATGCAGCTAGACGGCATAATAGTAAAATATTGTACTGGCACGTTAACAAATTGAGAGGGAGTAGTCAATCCGGACTTTTCCCAGTTAAAGATAGGAATGGGGTCGCAATTAGCGATAAGGAATAAACTAAAAAGAGATGGGCCGAACATTTTGAGAACCTGCTTAACCGAGATAGAGTTACAGGAAAAAATATAGAGGAAAATGAAAAAGTTTGTGATACTTTGGATGTGAAGGAAGATTTGTTTTGTGAGGAGGAATTAGCAACAGTACTAAAAGGATTAAAGGATAATAAGGCTCCAGGTGCTGATAGGGTCGTAAATGAGTTTCTTAAATATGGTGGCTCTGAGGTCAGAAATAAGTTTTTGAAGATTATGAATATGATTTTTGAAAAACGATGGTTGAAAAACTGGTTGAAAAAACGATTTTAGGAAAACCTTAATTAAGCCACTTTATAAGAAAGGTGATAAAAATGAGTGAGGTAATTATCGAGGCATTAGTCTGGTCTCTGTAGGTGTAAATTACTTAGTAATATGATACTTTTTAGACTGAGAGATACCGTAGACAAAGTTTTAAGAGAAGAGCAGTGCGGTTTTAGAAAAGGTAGAGGATGTGTCGACCAAATTTTCACTCTTAGGCTAATAATTGAGAAGTGCCTGAGTTTTCAAACACTTTTGGTCCTCAGTTTTATAGATTACGAGCAAGCGTTCGATTCTGTAGATAGAAGAGCTTTAGTAAAGGTTATATCCTTGTATGGTATACCAGACAAATACATTGAAGTGATTAGTGCTATGTACGAGAATAACACTGCTGCGGTTAAGGTAGGAAATGAGGTTAGCAGCTGGTTTTGTATTAAATCAGGAGTTAATCAGGGCTGTGTTCTATCCCCCTTTATATGGATTATTTTGATGGACTTTGTTTTAAGGAGCACAGGAAAGGCAATGGGAGACCACGGAATCAACTGGGGAGGAAAACATCTCCTGGACTTGGATTATGCTGATGATTTAAGCATCCTAGATGAAAGTCTGAGCAAAATGAATGAATTTTTAGAGGTTTTGCAAGTTCAGGGTGCTAGAATTGGTTTGAAAATTAATGTCAGGAAGACTAAGTCACTTAGGCTAGGAATAAGTGAAGATGAAATGGTGACGTTGGGTAATGAAAAGATTGATCAGGTGGGCAGCTTCACTTACCTTCGTAGCATTATTAGTAAAGATGGTGGGAGCAGTGAAGATGTTAAAAATAGAATAGCCAAGGCTCAGGGTGTTTTTTCACAGTTAAAAAAAGTGTGGAAGAATAGGAAGATAAGTCTGCAAACCAAGATTAGAATATTAGAAGCTACAGTGATGGCAGTGGTCAAATATGGCTCTGAAGCATGGACGCTCCGAAAAGCGGATGAAGATTTGCTAGATGTTTTCCAGAGAAATTGATTAAGGATTATTCTGGGTACCCGGCTGACTGACCGTATTTCAAACAATAAGCTATACGAAAAATGTGGTTCAAAACCGCTCTCTAGGGCTATAATGAAAGAAAGGCTGAGGTGGTTAGGGTACGTTGTGCGGATGAAGGATGACAGATTGCCGGAGATTTTTCTTTTCGGCCAACCATATAGGGCTAAACGGAAAGCAGGTCATCCCCGTCTGGGGTGGGAGGACGTCATAAAAAAAGATTTAAAGGAAATGGAAACTTCGTGGGCGGGTGTAAAAAGGGAGGCTTTGAATATATTGGGGTGAAGCAGGATCGTGCGTAGCTGAGTTGGCCTCAGGCGGCTTGGTGCTGCGGTGAATTGTTAGTAGTAGTAGTAGTAGCTGTGAAGATACCGGCTACTATGATTATAAAACTACCAAATTTTATTTGACTGTTATATAAAAGTGATTCTTCATATAAAAATTTTGTGTGCGAGATTGCTTCAAATAAGCACATTGAAACACGTGAATCTTATAATATGAATGTAAATAGTATCATTGACTTTACGAAGAGATATAATAAAAATGAAGCTACATTATATTGTAGAAAATGTGACCCTGACTTTGCATGCCATGATGAATACAAGTTGAATCCTGACAAGCTGCCGCCACTTATCATTAACGAGAGTTACCTATACGGGGAAGAAGAAATCTAAAGGACACAGAGTTTTTTAGATACAAGTTTCATTAATAAACAAGTTCACAAACATTTTAAAAGTATTTCACCCTTATCGCACTAAAGTTTATATTATACTGGTAGGAAAGAATATTTTCAACTAGAAAGTCATTCAATCGAGAATTGTCATCATAAATGCTAAGAAATTCACTGTAAGTATATTCACGAAATCGAAAAATAAAATATACAATATATAATAATATATATTGAAAACCCGTCGTATACAATAAATGTACAATGACAGAGTATACAAAAATGCGAAAAGAGGAAACAAAACGATAATATACTAAAGAAAAAAAATAATAATAACAATAAAAGCAACAACTTCTTAAATAGTATACAAAATAGTACAAAAAGTGGAAACTGAAAGATAACATACTCAAAGATTACAACAGAAACAACAACTTCTTCCAAAATAGCAACAAAGACAACAACTTTTGAAAGGAGAAAAAAAAATATAAACAAAATAAAAAGGGAAACAAGAGGGAAAATTAAACAAGCAAACTTGCCCACTCGTGCTTTAGAATTGCTGGTTTTGTTTTTTGCCGGCTAATAAGTGTCTCAACATCTAGATTTGGGTCCGCTAGGTTGTAGCGCCGAATCAGAAAACTATTTTTTTTTTCAAGGTGGCAATTTTAGTAGGTACTTTGCAAAACGGAAAAATATAGAGCGGATTTAAACTTTTCACGGTTTGCCAATAAATTCCAGAAAGGGGTCCCATATAATATATGTGGCAGAGTGGTTGCATTGTAAATACTTGCCCGTAGTGGACGGTTAAATCTCAGAGGGGATTTAACGATCAAAGCATAGGAGCTGGATATTCGCCGTTTAAGATGTGAGATCAGGAGGGAACGGGTATGCTGTAATGAGGAACCTATTGGCAGCCCCAGATATACTATTTTATCAACTGGTTTTACTGAGCAATCACCTAGTGTGATATTAGTAGGAGGGTCATTCTTCCAATTATAAAGCAAGACTTCCGACTTTTGGGAGTTAAATCTCAGACCGACTTTCTCGTAGTTGGACTGCAGACATGAGAATATTTCTGAAAGGCGGTTAAGCGTCCGGCTGAGATTCAGCGTGTCATCAGCATAGCATACTAGAGAGATGTCAATGGAACTGAGAATGCATGATGAAGGACAGCTGTCTTGAGGTACAATAATGTAGTTGTTGAAGAAATTGGGGGATAAAACTGCTCCCTGACGGGCACCTTTACGGACTGGTATCAAAGCTGACAGTGGGGCTGGCGGAAGGCCTTTATCGGGAGGGAGCTTGAGTCGCACTCGAAGGTGAGAATAAAGATCACGGAAAGCCCGGATGATATTTGAGTTCACTCCTATTTTAGCTGAGTTTAGCAACATAAGCGCATGAATCAATGAATCAAACGCTCTCTGCAGGTCTAAGCCCCCGATCGCTAGACTTCCTCCTGATTTGTGTGCATCCAGGAGTGCATATGCAACGACATGGAGTATCGACGTCAAATATAATGATGCATTAAAACCTCAGCTTTTGGTTGATAAATCTTGTACTCGCTTCCGATTTTAAATAATAGATTTTCCACTTTGCTCAAGAAAATTTTTAATGTAAGGTGTGTAGAATACATACGGTAGACCAAGAGGATCAAAAAATTCAATATTCTTCGCAGTTTGAAAGATGCACAGTCAACAGTCTTTACAATTGATAGACATCTATTAAAAATGACAACGGTATTGTTACCACTTTGATTATTCTCGAGGAAATCCGAGGGTTTACAATAGGATTTGTATTTGAACATGTAGGGATCTAAATTATTGAATATTTGGTTTGTGTTCATGCTGCCAAGTCTAATAGAACACTGCCATCAGGGGTAATTTCCCAATAGGTCTTAAATTGATTTAGTGAGATTAATGCTATATGCTCCTCCAATGGTTCAATAAAGGTACATTCTAAACCTACTGTTTCCGTTCGGACAATAGTCATAGCTTGAGTACCAGACAAATCCAATAAATGATTTGTGTTCATGGTGCCAAGTCTAATAGAACACTGTAATCAGGGTTAATTTCCCAATAGGTTTAAAATTGATTTAGTGAAATTAATGCTATACTTTCCTCGAATGGTTCGATAAAGTTACACTCTAAACGTACTGTGTCCGTTCGGACAATAGTCATATCTTGAATACCAGACAAATCCAATCAAATGATACCATGAGTTTTTGCAAACATTTCTTTGATTATACCATTTTCAAATAATTGTGAATCTCGATCTAGGGATTGCATTGTCAATTCGTATGAGATCCTGTAGGATTTACCAAAGGATAAATTGTAGAGTGGAATTTCACTTACTTTACATACAAGAGATGAAAGTTCAAACACTTCAAATTTATGTGGAGAATTGTTCCATGATCCATCAGCTCTGGTACTTTTTACAAAAGCCAGAGCAAGTTCTGAAGGAATTTCACCATTAATAAATGATGAATAGGTGTAGGTACGTGTATCCGTAGCAATATGTCGTTGATTCGTGATTGTATGTGGAACGAGCAGTTTGATATTATTTCCACTCTCTCAATTGGCAAAGCAGCAGAGCTTATAACTGGTTGTTTTCGTACATGAAGCATTGCCGAAGTGAGAGAGACTGTTGCATCAGGTATAGTGCCAAGTGCTTTTTGCAAAATAAAATTGGACGGGGCGAGTTGTAGACTTATATTAATCTTAACATTGGGAGGCAACTATTGAGGTATATTAATTTATTTTCCCAACCAAGTGTAAATCTTTA
Organism: Artemia sp. Kazakhstan ARC1039; assembly: GCA_029168905.1. Classification (NCBI taxonomy): domain Eukaryota; kingdom Metazoa; phylum Arthropoda; class Branchiopoda; order Anostraca; family Artemiidae; genus Artemia; species Artemia sp. Kazakhstan ARC1039. The sequence continues at coordinate 52,894 of JAQQPU010001833.1, read as the reverse complement.
GTTGTCGTTTTTCTAAGTTTATTGCTAGCATCAGTGCCCACTTTATAGTCAGATCCAGTTGCCGAAACTCTCAATAGCTTATAGGACATTGGAGTCATTAACATGAATTATATGTAGCTTCCATAATTTGAAAGATTATTGTGATAAAATAAAAGTTCAAAATGGGGATTAAATCCTTTTTAATAGACAGTGTATAGAAATTCACAAAAAAATACCAGATATTTCGGTCACATATACAGTGACCGTCATCAGTGGTAAAACTAAAGTAAAAAAGTTTAGTTTTTTAGTTTAGTTTCACTACTAGTTTAGTTTAGTTTTACCAACTGTCTATTAAAAAGTATTTTATCCCTATTTTGAACTTTTATTTTATCGTCATGGAGAGGTAGTTTGGTCTCGGAAATTATCTACGAAAGATTATTGCTTGTGCTCACCAACTTTCCATTTATGTAGACACTTATTTGGCTAAACAAATTGTATAGTACACAGTTTTCGTGGGATAGCCCCTCGGCTGCAATTAGTTTTTCATGGTTAGATTTTTGACAATCACCTGCAAACCTATAAATGTGGAATTAAAATCTATGAAATAATCTCCACTGGAATAAATTTGAAAATAAATGTTTTCAGAGAGCGGTTGTTGCGGACAAAATTGTTCAAACTAACCATGCTTTACACTCACATCAACATTTTCTGCATTGAAAAGATTTTGAGATGAGTTGACTGAAGGGTGAAATTCTTTATGTGTAAATAAGCCATTTCTAGGAAAAGAAACTCTTTTGCGATCTAATAATTTTTACTTTTGGTTTCTTTTCTTCTTTGACAAGAGCGATGTTTTACGCTTCCGGCCTGAGTTGAGACTGATGAGTGATGAGATGTTTCTCGCCCTTTTTAAAACTTTTCCGCTTTGACATAATTTCAATCGCTTGCCGAGGGATCGCAGACTGGACCTGAGATTTTGTGATAAACTTTCTTTAAAATCCTTCCTAGAGCTACAATCGTATAGTGTAGAAGACGCAAAATCTGCTGCAACCGGTGCAATATATTTTTTAGCCAGGGGTACTGCAGAGCAAAAAAAACTAGCAAAACAATTTCCGAGGCCGTAACCGGACATTGACGAAAGAACCCGGTAAGAGTACATTCCATAACCCAAGTGTCGTGGTCCAAGAATAGCAACGTAATAATAAATATCAGGACAAACATACTGCGTCATTGTCGCCTCAGAGAAAACGAATTATATTACAAATATATTCTTTTCCAGTTCTTACAGCATTGAAAACAAAAATAAAATTAGAGTGAAATAAATTCTTGAACTAACGGATCTTTCGACAACTAATATCATTATGTATCAAATATCCAATTTGATGTTGTTTATACTTTCCAAGACTTTTCAAGACGCATATAGTTTTCAGTAAAGTGCCAGTGACCCATTAGGTTTTAGACTTTTACAGTGAGAGAAAGAGGCGATACCCAAACTCTTGTTAGTGGGGATTTTTGTTCGTTTCGAGCTTGATTTGGGCTTGATCAAGTTTGACTTGGGCAAGCTTAACAGGGCTGTGGGGGAGGGGGTGTTGTCATCCTCAAAGACCTAACTTCCATGGTGTTCAACCACGTTGAACAAAATGGCTATCTCAAAAATTTAATTGGATGTGTTTTGGGAAAAGGTGGGGGTGAAAGGGGGATTAGTTGCCCTCCAATCACTTTCGACTGTTAAAAAGGGCACTAGCCCTTTGCATTTCCAATCGAATGAGCCCTTTTTTAAGTTTCTACGACAAAGCCTTCTATAAAAATTTTATATACCCCCAGGGCATATCTTACAACCCCTGTCCTGAGGGTTGTGGGGGATTGTCCTCCTCAAAAACATAATTTCTATTTGGAAATCAACTACGTTGAAGAAAATGGCTAGCTCAAAATTTTTATTGGATGTGTTTGGGGAAATGGTGGGCGTGGAAGAGGTGTTCGTTGCCTTCCAATCACTTTTGACAATTAAAAAGTCCACCAGAACTCTCGATATCCAATCGAATTTCCTCTTTGAATTCGATTTCCCCTTTGAAGTTCTTACGACGACCCCTTCCATATGAAGAGTCTCTGGGGAAAAAAAATAATAATAAATAAATAAATGACAAAACATTGGAAACGTACGGCTTTTACTATAAGCAACGCTATAGCGTTGTCTCTGATTTATTTCTTACGAGCATGGGGGTTTTCCCTAGAAATTATCGACAGGGGTCTTATAGTAAACTAAAAGGAATGCGTTACTTTTTTAAGATGGGAGATAGCATCAATGTTCAAATAGTCTGAGAAATTCATCTCACGTAAAAATTTAGTTTTTAGCGTTAAATAATGGCGAAAAATCCCTCAAAGCCTTTATTAGGCTGAAAGGAATGCCTTATTTTTAGCTATTACTCTCTTATGAGCGAGGGGCTTCTCAACCCCCTCAAATCTATCGGCAGGGCCCCTATAGTAGACTAAAAAAAATATACATTAGCTAGAAAAACTGTAAATTTTCTAAGAATAAATAAGATTTAGGAAAGAGTATAAAAAATTTTTACTTACTATTGGACTGTCAACTTTGCCATGGGGCTCGGGAGGCCCAAAAAAGATGGGAAGTTCATCTTCACATTGCGCAGGCGGCACAGCTCTCGAAGGCCCCGCAGCTTGACTGTAATGGGGCTTGGGGGCTGAAAGAAACATATCCTGTCCGTGTAAAGTGGAGGCATTTTCCTCATGCTGGAGGGCTGAAGGGGGCTCATTCTCGCCTTGTACGGAGGGCTTTGGTCTTGAAGGCCCGTCATTCTTGCCATAGACGATAACTGTTGGTCTTGAAGGGCACGAAAATCTTGAGGTGGGCGTGTTCTCATCACATTGCATGCTTGAGGAAGGTCCCACATCGCATACCCGTTATTTCTTTGGGGGAGGAAGCTCTTCCTGGCTGGGTTTTTCCTGAAATAAAGATTAAATTTAATCTTTTATATGACTTGAGCATTAAAATCATAGTTTCCCGTTAACTTCATCTCTAATAAATAATTTCCTTTGTCCTCATACCACTCGGAAGTGCTTAATATTATAGGGAGTTCTCGGCAGTGCTATATCATTGTCTAGTATTTAAGCTTAGATGTGCTTCTCACGAAGAAGAGATTAGGAGCATTGACTTGACACGATACATTTTCTTTGAACAAAGCCTAAAAACAGCGTGATTTAGATTGCATAGGATTGGCTCTTTACTGTAATTAATTTAAAAAAAAAACTTTTTCAACAAAATAAGTTCTTAAAAAAAGGAAAGAACTCCATTAAACCAAAATGAACAAAAATAGAATCAAATAATCCAACAAAAACTACCATAAATCAGTATCAATAAATAAATGAAACCCAAAACAAACAGAAATTATAATAAATAAGAGTCAAACTATAAACCAGCAGAAACTAACATTAGTATGGTTCTAAACCCCGAGCTTTCTAAAAGCCAGAATATAATTTGCACTTTACTGAAAATAAATCAAATGAATTTACTGAAAAAAATCTGTATGGTCAGTTTAATTTACATACGCTAATATTTATTCCTTAAAGCCTTAATTAATTTTTGATTTCTTAAAGTTAGAAAAGTGAAAAAATTAAAAATAATTTAATTTTAGTATTGGATTATGGGAAGGAGGAATTAAAAGGATTTTTGGAACATCTTAATTGTTTGGGGGGGGATTTAAATTTTACTGTTGAATTAGAAGAGGATGGGAAACTTCCTTTCCTTGATGTTCTTCTTTTGAAAAATCAAAATAGTCTGGATTTTAAAATTTACAGAAAACCGACAAATAACAATAAATTTTTGTCTTATAGTTCCGGTCACGCTCGCCAAGTAAAAACTGGATTGATCATTTCTTTAACTGATCGGATCTTTAATATTTGCTCTCCAAAATTTGTTGAGGAGGAGTTGTCTTTTCTAAGGAAAATACTAATAAGCAACATGTATCCAGAGTGGTTAATTAACCAGACTTTTTCAAAGAGAAGAAAAGCGTTTCTAGAGATTTCTAAGGAAGTCTTGGAAACAACTCGGGAGAAGGATGTTTTTTGTTTCTTACCATATGTAGGCTACCCGGGCTAAGTGAAAAACTTGAAAGAATTTTACAGATAATGGTCTGAAGGTAGCTTCAAAGAGTAATAATGCTTTGGGTAGTTTTCTAAATTCTGGGAAGGATCTAACTTCATTGGGGCAACAAAGTGGGGTCTATCAGATCCCATGTAATTGCGGAACCTCATATGTGGGACGTACTAACTAGAATTTGGAAATGAGATTGTTACAGCATAAAGATTCTATTTCTTCGTCTTTAAAGCAAGATTCTAAGCCTGAAGATTTTACTTCAGCCCTTTCAGAACATATTTTCAATTTTCCAGAGTCTTCTAAATTTCTAATAAAAGGAGCCCTTTTTGAAGCTCCAACGACAAAAATTTCTGTAAAAACCCTATATACCCCAAGGGCATAACTTATAACCCTTGTCCTGAGGGCATTGAAGGGAGGACTGTCATCCCCAAAGACATAATTTTCAGACCTTTCATCTACGTTGAACAAAATGGCCATTTCAAAATGTTGATCGGAATTGCTTGGGGAGATGATGGGCGTGGGGGGGGGGATTCTCCCTCCGAATGCTTTTGACTATTAAAAAGGGCAATAGCCCTTTCAATTTCCAATTGAATGAGCCCTTTTTAATTTTTTTGCGACAACACTTTCTATAAAAACATGTTATGCCTCCAGGGCATAAGTCACAAACATAGCCCTGGAAGCTGTGGGGGATTTTTCATCCTCAAAGACCTAATTTCCAGAACTTTCAACTACTTTCAACAAACTGGCTATCTCAAAATTTTGATTGGATGTTTATGGGGAAATGGTGGGCGTGAGAGGTGGATTAGTTACCCTCCAATCACTTTCGACTATTAAAAAGGACACTAGCCCCTCTCAATTTCCAATTGAGGAAGCCCCTTTTTAATTTTCTACGACAACGCTATCTACACAAAACTAATATGCCCCCAGGGCATAACTTACAACCTTTGCCCTGGAGGCTCTGGGGGGTTTGTCATCCTCAAATATATAATTTCCGGAACTTTCAACTACGTGGGAAAAAATAGCCATCTCAAAATTTTGATTCTATGTGTTTGGGAAAATTGTGAGCGAGATCACCAATCATTCATTGATCACCCTTCAATCACTTTCGACTATTAAAAAGGGCACTAGCCATTTCGATTTCCAATCGAATGAGCCCTTTTTGAAGTTTCTAAGACAACGCCTTCTGTAGAAACCTTATATATCCCCAGGTCATAATTTACAACCCTTTCCCTGAGGGTTCTGGGGGGGGGGAGGCTGTTATCTTCAAAGACCTAATTTCCACAACTTTCAACTACGTTGAACAAAATGGCTATCTAAAATTTTAATTGGATGTGATTGGAGAAAAGATGGGCGTGTGAGTGGGGTTAGTGGCCCTCCAGTCACTTTCAACTATTAAAAATGGCACTAGGCCTTTGGATTCCCAATCCAATGAGCCCTTTTTCAAGTTTCTACGACAAAGCTTTCAATATGAACCTTATATGCTCCAGGGGCATAACTTATAACCTTGCCCTCAAGATTCTGGGGAGAGTGTCCTGCTTAAAGACATAATTTCTAGTTCTTTCAACTTATTTCCGTTTTATATATTTATAATTTCCGTTCGAACGATCTCAAAATTTTGATTGGATGTGTTTTAGGACATGGTGGGCGTGAGAGGGGGGTTAGTTACCTTCCAATCACTTTCGACAAGTAATAAGGGCACTAGCCCTCTCAATTTCCTATTTATCGAGCCTCTTTGAAGTTTCTATGACAACGCTATCTGTAAAAACGTCATATGCCCCCAGGGCACATCTTACAACCTTTGTCCTGGGAGCTCGGGGGAGGGGGGGGGGGTTGTCATCCTCAAATACATAATCTCCAGAGCTTTCAGCTACGTTGAACACAATGGCTATCTCTAAAATTTGATTGGATACGTTTGGGGAAATGGTGGGCGTGAGAGGGGGCTAGTTGCAATCCATTCAGTTTCGACTATTAAAAAGGGCACTAGCCCTTTTAATTTCCAATGAAATGAGCCCTTTTTGAAGTTTCTATGACAAAACTTTCTATAAAAACCTTATATACTCCCAGGTCATAACTTACAACCCTTGCTTTGAGGGCTCTGAGGGGGTTATCATCCTCAAAGACCTAATTTCCAGAACTTTCAACTTTGTTGAACAAAATGGATATGTAAAATTTTTTTATTGGATGTGTTTGGGGAAATGGTAGGCGTGAGAGAGGGGCTAATTGCACTTCAATCACTTTGGACTATTAAAAAGGCCACTAGTCTTTTCAATTTCCGATTGAATTAGCCCTTTTTGAAATTTCCATAACATCGCTTTCTATAAAAACCTGGTATGTCCCCAGGGCATAACTGACAACCCTTTCCCTGAGGGCTAGGGGGGGGGGGAATTTTTCATTCTCAAAGATGCAGCAATCCTAAAATGCTTTATTTTTTTTTCAAAAAGTGTCCTTAATCGGTTTGCTTCTACTGTACGAAAATCCCTTAAAAATTTTTTGTATTTTCAGTAAAGCGCTAGTCTCCTATAATCATACAAACATAGGTAAATATTATCAATTGGCTTATTTGCAATAGTTTCATCTATCTATATTAAATAAACTGTGAAGCAGTAATTTTGTTCATTTAAAGTTTCAAATTCGCTCTTTACTTCCCTTAGAAAAACTTTTTTTTTTTAATTAATTAGCTAATAAGATGAGAAAAGTTTATAGCATTATTCCAGCAGAGGCTTAAAAGTAGTCAAACTCGAAAGCAGGGCAATTAAAAACGGTTGAACCAAGAAGAAAAAATACTGTCCGATTTTTCTGCATTAAAAACTGTGGTTGAATTCAGCTGTTTTTTTTTGTGATGTATTTTCGTATGTCAATCAAACTATTTTTTAAACTTATTTCAGAAAGGTAATCAAAAATCCCGCTTTTTTACCCGTTGTTGTATTTACTCACTGATACTATGTAAAATTTTGAGCCAGTAAAAACGCGAATTTTTTTGTCCCAACATTTTCCCAAGTAAACTCTCTGTTTCTCCTTGGCCAAACTATCATTATTGATATGCTTTTCGTCTTAAAAATAAAAATTGGATATATTTTTCGTTTTAAGGAAATCATCAATAGTAGCAGCTCCCTCCCCCGGCATTAAAGAAACATATTCCTGTGTTTTGTCTTGATTTGGATTTATATTCATTTTTCAATTCCTTGCTAGAATACTAAGGTATCGAACCCCAGGTCGTTGTCTAGGCTAACAGAATCATTTTTCATTCACTAGGCTTATTCCTAATTAGCCGGTTTTCAACCACATGCGTTTATTTCCTTGAGAGTTCCTTGTCCTTTTACAAAATCAAGTAGGCATAAAATCACTTGAAGGTTAAATAAGCAAACAAAGCAGTCGTGAGGAAGAATTAAATAAACATTTCAAAATGTTTATAGACTGTTAGAAACATTGACCGTAAAAGATTTTAGGGGTTCGGGGTCAGGACCCCTCATATTGAGACACTTTGAAAAGTATTATACTCAGACTTGCCCCTTCTTAGAGGAGAGATTCGCCCTACAAGGGTCTCCTATAAAATAAAGAACACCTTTTTAGAAGCCACCTAGATCTAGATCCAAAGAGTTTTTAGAAGAGAGGAACGTTATTCAAGACAGGACACGAATTAAAAAAAAAATGTAACAAGAATTTATTGGTGCCACAGTATCATAATTGACCTTACCCCTTTTCGCGGTTGTAGCGGTAGCTAGAACGAATAATAGAAGGATAAAGATAAAAATAGAAGATAAATAGAACAAAATAGAAGATAAAGAATGAACAGCGGCTCATAGTAGCCAAAAATTAAAAATAAAGTTTAAAAAAAACTACCTTATGAGAAAAACTTGCCATTTGTAGCTTATTCAGGAGTGATATCTGTATATTTAATTATTCTTAATGGTGCAATGTTATCTTGAAAATAAATTTATGGGAATTTCTAAGAATACGCTGAAACAAGGCCGTATACAGTGGAGTTAAGGTGTTTGACTCCCCCCTCCCTCCCCGAAATGTTTGTCCGACTCTTAAAAACGTCACAAAATGAATATAAACAAGTTGTTGATGCGTTTCTTAAATTTTTTTTTGTAACCCGAAAAAAAATCTTTTGTAACCCCCCCCCCCCCTCTAAAAAAAATCCTGGAAACGAACCCGGGCTGAGACCTCTCCAAAATGTCGTCAGATCTAAAAGAAAAGTGCACTATTGGAATCGTCATTGCCAAAAACCCATGGAAGAAACTTACAGTCCCCCACCTTGAACAACAAGGAAAATCAACAACAATGTTGATTTTGCAAAACAACAACAACAACAATGCAAAACAACAACGATGTTTTGCATGAGTAACATTGATGTGCCCTTTTTTTTGCTTCCGTTTTTTTTTCTTCTTCTTCTTCGCCACTAGTTAAAGGAAAAATTTACCCTTGAATAAACTGTGCACTAATTCGCATGCAGGCAGCACAATAAGCACGTCTTGAAGACCAGATGCAGACGTGAAGACGCAGGATCAGACGAGATGTACGTGCCCTCTAAAGGGGGTACGAGCCTTAAGTCCCTTCTCTCGCCTGTAATTTTAACATGACTGCACTGAATATTATAATACCTTATTCGGAGCAGTGAAGTAACTAGAGGGAAGGGGGACGGCTATCTTCGGGCCTATCTCTGAGGGGTACCAAACTGGATTTTTGTTTCAGTATTGTGTCGTAGTGATAGTTGTGGGTTGGGACAAAGCCGAGATTGTACCGGGGCACAGAAAACCTAGCTTTACATCTGGTTAGGAGTAAAGCTGACTGATTATAAAACAACTTCACGTCTCATAAGCTCTATAAAAAACTTTACGTTATTTAAGCTTATGTTCCGTTATGAATTAATCAATATAGTAGCAACAAATTAAAGTTTCTGAATGGTAATTAATAAATTTTGACAAATAAACAAATATACTTTTCCTAGAAAGCCTTTAACGCTGGATCAGGGCTTGAATCTCTATCTCCATTCCACGTTTGTAATTTTTAAATAGATTGCATGTGAGGATTATGATAATTAGACGGTGATTATGATGGTTTTATGGGTTTTCACGCTAGCCTAGTATGAAAAAACTCGTTTTAGTGTGAAAGGTTATACTTAACGCAACCTTAGGTTATACCTAAGTATTTTATAATAGAAAGTTCCGTAAGTTTGAAAGCCTCAGAAAAACCGATCAAACAATGAGAAATTACTTATTTAACTCCGACAAGAATTTTTGAATTTTTACAGTCCTAGAAAAATGAAACATAATTATTATTGATTCTTATCCATGGAACCGGGTGAAAATGACCATATTTGATGCAAGGAGCAAAACCTCTTTTATATATAAATAATAATATATTTATGAAGTTTGAATTTAAAGAGGAAATGCTTCCAAATAAGTTCTTTGAAAATTTTCCAAATGCCCCCCTCTCCCTGTCGAATTCCTTGTATTTTTCTGTGCCGGATTTTTTTTGGAAACACGGATTTTTTGGAAGGAGGGTACCAAAAATAGCCAAGTTACATAGAAGTTTAAAATATTTCTAGGAAAAATTGTAAAAATATCAATATTTTTGAGGGGCGTTTTCCCAATGAACACCCTCCTTCAAATATGCCGGCCTGTGACGTTAAAATCGTTCCATTAAATTAGAGAATGACTTTTTGGGAGCAACTCCAGATCTTGTGCCAAACTATTTTAAAAGAGAGAAACATTACTCAAGAAAAAAGACAGATTTTAAAAACGTTGCAAAAAAGCAAATAAATAAAATGCAATTTGACCTGGACGTGACAGATTGAAAGTTGCGAATTTTTCGCAATTCATAAACCTTGTGGACAGTTATAAAACAGCTGTATTTGATGGTACCTGATTTGACAATAGCTGAAGGTAAGGCAAAAATGTAAATAAATTTAGGTTAGGAGCATCTAAATGACGAAAATCATGGTATATTCATTGGAGGGGAAAACAAAGCTCTTAAATGTTTCCCGAATCTATAATTTTGAGGTATATTTATAAAAATAAGTGAAGCTTCTTTAAAATGATTCTTCTTCGTCTTTTACTTTCTTACAAGCGACATTACTACCGCTACTAGCAACCCAATGCAGCAGAATTTAGCAAAATGCTACTAGCAACCCAATGCAGCAGAATTTAGCAAAATGCTACTAGCAACCCAATGCAGCAGAAATTAGCAAAATGCTACAAAACCCAAGACAGCAGTTGACAAAAATGCAATTGAATATACGTTACTGGAAAGTATAAATGTTTTTACTTTTATAACTTTAATAAATCAAATAATATTAACATTTTGATTAGTAAATATCAGTATATGTATATTAAACTGACAATGCACATTCATTTCTATTTTTTTCAGTAAAGTACAAATTATGTTCTGGCCTTGGGAAGGCATAGGGGTTTGAGCCCTACTCGTGTTAATTTCTGCTCGTTTTGAGTTTGACTTGGTTGTTTATTGTAATTTCTGTTCGTTTTGGGTTTCATTTATTTATCGATGCTGATTTGTGGTAGTTTCACGCTTGGTAGATTAATTGATTTTATATTTGCTCATTTTTTGCTTAATGGGGTTCTTTACTTTTCTTTGGAAAACCTATTTTGTGGAAAAAGTTTTTTTTAGTTAATTTCTGTTCGTTTTATATTGACACAGCCTTTTCAGGAAAAAATAAAATAATAGTTTAAATCTTTTCGTTTAATTAAGACTTTATAGTTTGGCCTGCTATTTGTATGCTGGAGAAAATTTTTCAGCAATTTTTAACAACATACACCCTATTAAAAATCTGGAAACAAATAGAAGTGTTTAATTTAGTTTCATACCTCCTCTAGTTCACATGAAACAGAAAACTTGATACCATTCGCAAAAAAATCTATTTACGTTCTTCCATAGCATGGATATACTTATGCTATTTTGATTTGGTTAAATTTTAAGAGCAGAAGTAGCCCCGACAGTTTGAACATAATGCCCTGAGTCGTTCTTGGGAAACTGCTGAGATGCCTTATTGGGAATTAGCATTAACACAGTGCATTTTGATTTAATCTTAAGGCAAAATTTAGTTTTTAAACATAATGGGCAAATGGGAGGGTGGGTATCGGAGGGGGATTAGTTGCCCTCTAATCACTTTTAACTATTAAAAAGAGCACTAGCCCTTTCTATTTTCAATCGAATAAGCCCTTTTCGAAGTTTCTACGATAACTCCTTTGATACGAAGTGCCCTGGTCTAAACAACAACAACAACAAAATAAATAATACATTATACCCACATCGATCTTTACAATAAAAATGTCAAGCCTTCCAAACACTTTCGACTATTAAAAAGGGCACTAGCCCTTTCAATTTCCAATCGAATGAGTCCTTTTTGAGTTTCTACGTTAATGATTTCTATAAACACCTCATAAGCCCCTAGGCATAAATTAAAACCCTTGCCCTGAAGGCTTTGATGGGGTTGTCATCCTCAAAGACCTAATTTCCAGAACTTTCAACTACGTTGAACAAAATGGATATCTTAACTTGAGGGTGTCACCCTCAAGTGCCCTGGTTTAAAAAAAAAATACAATGTACCCACATCGCTCTTTACTATAAAAATGTCAAGCCTTCCAATCCCTTTCGACTATTAAAAAGGGCGCTAGCCCTTTCAATTTCCAATCGAATGAGTCCTTTTTGAGTTTTTACGTCAACGCTTTCTATAAACACCTCATAAGCCCCTAGGGCATAAAATACAACCCTTGTCCTGAGGGCTGTGACGGGGTTGTCATCCTCAAAGACCTAATTTCCAGAACTTTCAACTACGTTGAACAAAATGGCTATCTTACAATTTTGATTGGGTGTGTTTGGCGAAATGGTGGGCGTGAGAGGGCGTTAGTTGCTCTCCAATCACTTTCGACTATTAAAAAGGCACTAGCCCTTTCAATTCCCCAATCGAATGAATCCTTTCAAAGTTTCTACAACAACGCTTTCTATAAAAACCTTATATGCTCCCAGGACATAACTTAAAACCCATGCCCTGAGGGCTGAGGTGGGGGTTTGTCATGTTACTTTTTAACTACTTCGAATAAAATGGCTATCACAAAATATTGATTGGATATGTTTGGGGAAATGGTGGGTGTGAGAGGGGTTTTATTTATCCTCCAGTCACTTTCGACTATTAAAAAGGGCACAAGCCCTTCTAATTTCCAATCGAATGAGCCATTTTTGAAGTTTCTACAACACCACCATCTATTTATATTCCCCCAGGGCATAACTTACAACCCTTGTCCTGAGGGCTCTGAGGAGGTTATCATCCTCAAAGACCCAATTTGTAAAACTTTTAACAACGTTGAACAAAATGGCTATCTAAAATTTTGATTGGATGTGTTTGGGGAAAGGGTCAGCGTGAGAGGGGGGGTCAGTTGCCCTCCAATCACTTTCGACTATTAAAAAAGGCACAAGCCTTTTCGATTTCCAATCGAATGAGCCGTTTTTCAAGTTTCTACGACAAAGCTTTAAATAAAAGCCTTATATGCCCCCAGGGCATAACTTACATCCCTTACCCTGAGGGCTGTGGGGGGAGTGTCATCCTCAAAGATATAATTTCCGGGCCTTTCAACTACTTTGAACAAAATGGCTATCTAAAAATTTTGTTGGATGTGTCTGGATATATGGTGGGCGTGGAAGGGCTGTTAGTTGCCTTCCAATCACTTTTGACTGCTAAAAAGAGCACTAGCCATTTCAATTTCCAATCAAGTGAGCCCTTTTTGAAGTTTCTACGACGACACTTACTATAAAAACCATATATGCAACCAAAGCATAACTTACAACCCTTGCCCTGAGGGCTGGGGGGGGTCATCCTCAAAGACCTAATTTCCAAAACTTTTAACTACGTTGAACAAAATGGCTATCTCAAGATTTTGATTGGATGTGTTTGGGGAAATGGTGGGTATGGAAGGGGTGCTAGTTGTCTTCCAATCACTTTCGACTATTAAAAAGGACACTAGCCATTCCAATTTCCAATCGAATGAGCCCTTTTCAAAGTTTCTAAGACAACTCCTTCGATACGAAGTGCCCTGGTATGGGAAAAAAAATTAATACGAAGTCCCCCAGAAATGTTTGGGGGAATGGTGGGCGGGGGGGGGGGGGGTAGTTGCCTTCTAATTACTTTCGACTATTAAAAGGGCCCTAGCCCTTTGAATTTCCAATCGAATGAACCCTTCCCCAAGTTTTTACGACAACGTTTTTAATGACAACGTTTCAACGTTTTTTTTTTTTGGTGCTTACCAAGTTCTCTTCTAGGATCTTTATTGTTATTGATGTTTGTGTTATGTTTTTATTCGAATAAATTCAATTGAATTGAATGAATACCATATGTGCCCCCAGGGCACAAATTACAACCCTTGCCCTGAAGACTGGGGGGGGGGGAATTATCCTGCACAAAGGTGTAATTTTCAGACCTTTCAACTACGTTGAACAAAATGGCTGTCTCAAAATTTTGACTGGATGTGTTTGGGTAAATTTTTAGCGTGGAAGGGGTGTTAGTTGCCTTCCATTCACTCCAATATCCAGCCGAATGAGCCCTTTTTGAAATTTCTACGACAACTCCTTCAATACGAAGTGCCCTGGTCTAAAAGAAATAATAATAAATAATACACTGTGCCAACATCGTTGTTTACTAAGGCAGCGCGATTGCGCTGCCTATGATTTCTGATCGTTTTGCAAATGATGCTGGGAAATCAAGCTTCCCTCCTTGAAAAATTCCCTCCCCCCACAAAAGATTCCTAAAAGGAAGGATCCTCCCAATTAAACAACCCCTTCACCCGGAAAATACCATTGGACAATTCCATCCTCACTGAAAATCCTCCAGGAAAGTTTCTCGCGGACGATTTCGCCTGAATAATTCTCCTTAACATACTTTCATTTGAAAAGACTTTAATTCCTGATAGTTTCTCAAATCATGTTTAACAGCCCATCAGTTGAAGTTTTTTTCTGAAAATCCCCCTCCCCCAGTTGAAAGTGACTCCCACGGAAAAATCATCCATGGAGAATTTCTCCCGGGGAAAATCCCCCTGCCATGGAAAAATCATCCAGACTATTCCAAAACCTGCTTAAAATTTCACCCGGGACATCTCCATATTTTAAATTTAGTCAGTAAAGAAAAAGTAAGACAAATAAAAAGAATTTCGTATAGGAATTCTGGCAAATTCCGCCAGTGTAATATTTACCCTAGAAAACTCACCCCTGGAAACTTCCTTCCCCACTGGAAATTCTCACCGTGGAAAAGTCCTCCCAAGCAGAAATCCCCCCCGACACACAACAAATGTCTGTATACTTCCCAATAACAAATAATACACGTAAATAATTGGTAAGTTTCTTAACTTACAGCCCTTTCCCCAGGGGCTGTGGGGGGGGTCATGCTATCCCCACAGGCATGGTCATTGGACCTTCCAACTATATTGAACAAGATGGCTATCTCAAAATTTTATCTGATAACTTTTGGAAAAGAAGGGGAGTGCGGGGTGGGGGGGGGGTGGGGTAAGTGCCCTCCAATCTTTATGATCACTTAAAATGGGCACTAGAACTTTTAGTTTTCGATCCAATGAGCCCTTTTCCGATCTTCTAGGATCACTGGTTTGATGCGACCATCCATGAGAAAATAAACAAAACCAAAAAAACAGCAAATAAACACGCATCAGTGATCTTTCTTCTGGCAAAAAAAAATGCAAAATTCCACATTTTTGTATATAGGAGATTAAAATCTCTACAGCAGGATCCTCTAACATGCTGAATCCGATGGTGGGGTTTTCACGTGTTTCCTCACTTTTTTAAAAATTGGGCAAATTTTCTCAGGTTCGTACCTTTTGGTGGGTAGTATTACACATAGTAAATTTTTATATATTTCCAGTCAGTATATAAGTTTGATTCTTTTGATGTATCTATTGTTATCAAAACTCTGTTTTTTAAAGCTTCAGTTACTATTGAGGCGAGACATTCCTTACTTACAGTTTGTTACAAGTTTGTTACAGTTACAGTTACGTTACAATTCGTTACTGTTCGTTATTAAATAACAAAAAAAAATTTTTTTTCCACTGAAAGGAAGGAGCAAGATTAAAACTTAAAACGAACAGAAATCATTACGTATACAAAGGGGGTTGCCCTCTCCTCAAGACCTCGCTCTTTACGCTTAAAGTTTTTTAGTACTTTTAAAAAAGCGTCTTATTGTTCTAATTAAACGGCCCTTGCGTTTCAGAAGTTAAAGAATTGGAACAAAATTCAAACTTTAGCGTTAATAGCGAGGTGTTGAGGAGGGGTCCCCTTTATATACGTAATATTTTCTGTTCGTTTTAAGTTTTAATGTTGTTCCTAACTTTCAATTGAAAAAGCTTTTTTTTTCATTTAATTTCTGAACGTTTTTTAAATAATGCCAGGAAATCTGGCCCAATCTCCGCACAAAAACCCCCTCCCCACGGAAATATCCTCTAGACAATTTAATCCCGGTGAAAATTTACCCCGGACAATTACTCTTAACCACTCTGCACGCAAAATTAAGACGGAAAAGAGAAAGCAATACATATAGAAAGAATTTTGTATAAGAATTCTGGCAAATTCCCCCAGTATACTTTCCCTGACAAGTTCACTCCCTGGAAACTTCCCTTCCCATGGAAAATTCCCCCATGGAAAAACCCCAAGAAGAATACCCCCCCCCTTGCCCGAAAATGTATGCCTATATCCCAATAACAAATACTATGCGCAAACAATTGGCAAACTTTATAACTTAAATACCTTTCCCCTGAGGCTGTGGGGTGGGTTATGAACAAAATGGCTATTTCAAAATTTTGATCAGACGATTTTGGGAAAGAGGGTGGGGGAGGGGGCCTAGTTACCCTCCATTTTTTGGTCACCTAAAAAAGGCACTAGAACTTCTAATTTCCGTTTGAATGAGCCCTCTCTCGATATTCTAGGACCAATGGGTCGATACAATCACCCCTAGGGGAAAAAAACAAATAAACACGTATCCGTGATTTTTCTTCTGGCAAAAAATTAAAAATTCCACATTTTTGCAGATAGGAGCTTAAAACCTATACAGTAGGGTTCTTTGATACGCTGAATCTGATGTTGTGATTTTCACTGAGATCATTTGACTTTTAGGGGCTGTTTACCCCTTTTTTCGAAAATCAGAAAACTTTTCTCAGACTCATAACCTGATGAGTAAGACTAAACTTAATGAAATTTGTACATTTTAAATCAGCATGAAAAGACCATTCTCTTGATATATTTATTGGTATCAAAATTCCGACTTTTAGAGTTTCGGTTACTATTTTGCCGGGTCGCTCCTTACTTACAGTTTGTTACCACGAACTGTTTGATAAAGCTGTTTGAAAATGTGACCTAACCATCTTAAACTGTCTTTCATTATAGCCTAAGAAATTGGGATTGAACTACGTTTTTCGTACAATGAATCTGCCGTTCCAAAACTGTCTTGAATGGTCGTAAGGATATATGGAATTATCAAATTGGAGCAAAAACTCCATTTTTGAAAACTTCTTGGCCCTTTCTTAAATAACGCCACTCCACGCTATTGTCAAATCACTAGGGAATACAATATTAAAGAAAGGCAAATTTAAAACTTCACCATGGTTGCAGTGGCAGCTACAACCTACTGAAGAGCGAACCACAGCCCCTAGTAATGAAAAGTTGAAAAATGTGTTTTCAAAAAAACTGTCTAGTGAGAAAAAATTCCCATCTGACACTGAATCAGGAATGGTAACTATTGTTTCGGTTGATCTTAGAAGTAAGAGTTTATTGCGAAAAGAAATTTATGGTGATTTCGAAAAAGAGCCTGAAAACCCTTAAAAATGGCGTCAAATCGAAATAAAAAGTGCGACATTGGAATCAGCATGGTCCAAAACCTTTTGTAGGATAATTACAGTCCCCCACCATGAACACCAAGGAAAATGACTTTTTTGCATGTGTAGCACTGATGGGGTGGCTAGAGCATCATAGAGAGGTATGTAATAGCTCATTCGCAAGGGAATTAAATCTGTAAGCGCCTTTTTTAAGTGACCAAAAAGATTGGAGGGCAAATAGCCCCCGTCCCTACAGGGTCCCTCCTCCCATACTAGTCCAATAAAAATTTTGAGATAGCCAATTTGTTTAACATAGTTCAAAGGTCCAATATATATGGTTTTGATGATGATATGGAACTAGTCCCTGGGGAAGGGCTGTATGTGGTATCGGGCGTATCGATAACGCACGTATAGGTATCGGGTGTATTGGTATCGCATGTATCGTATCGGGAATATCGGTATCAGTATCCGCTGTTGTTTTTTTTTCAGTCATATTCTAGGCTCATTTTTTATAACATGTCTCGGCAAGGTATTATAGTTGCAGCAGCAGCTGCAACCTAGTAAAGAGTGAACCACAGACCATAGTAACCAAAGGTTAAAAAACGCGCTTTGAAAAAAAAAACTGCCTAGTGAAAAAAAAAATCCCATCTGAAACTGACTCAGGAACGTTATCTAACGTTATTTTGGTTCGTCTTAAAAGTAAAAGTTTATTGCGAAAAGACATTTATGGTGATTTTCAAAAAAAAGCCTCAATCCCCTCGAAAATGGCGCCAGATCAAAATGAAAAGCGTACCATTGGAATCAACATGGTCAAAACCTTGTACAGGGAAGTTACAGTCCCCCTCCCTGAACAACAAGGAAAATCACTTTTTTGTATCAGTAGCACTGATCTGTCTCTTGTTTTTTTTTTATTTTTTTTTTCAACAGATCTAGCGGGCCACCAGAACATCATAGAGAGACTCTTAATGGCTCAGTCAAAAGCTATTTCTAATATCTACGTGCTTTTAATAAATTCTGCCATCTGTAAGTGCCATATGGCACTAAAATGGCAATAAATTTCTACGTCTTCTCTAAAATATCTACGTCTTTCATATAAATTCCACCATCATCCAGTTCAAATGGCACTAAAAACGGCGCTTTTGGTGTCGTGTCTCAAGTCGAAAAACTGCACTGTAAAAAAAAATTGATTTCCAACAAAATGTTTTGCTCGAATTCAAACAAGTCACAAAAAATATCCAATTTTTCTGCTGGAATTCTGACTTGCTTGTTGAATTCCAACAAATTATTGAAATTATTAAGATTTATGTTTTTTTAGTAGAAAAAATGTAATTTTCACCGTAAATAGGTTATATCAATCAGCACGGTTTGAACTTCAACAGAAGTTTCTTGAATATCATTTTAAATTTGACTATAGGACCATTGAAA
>JAQQPU010001833.1:4546-29558 GCA_029168905.1 Artemia sp. Kazakhstan ARC1039 | reverse complement strand
TACCCTAATCTTAACAGTACTAAACGATGAAAATATATTGCTTTCTGAATTCAGTTTTTTCTAATTAATAACAAAAATCCTTTTGTGGGAACAACTTATGTTTTTGCGATGAACGTCATTTTTGTAATGAGACTCAAAAAGCGTTTCAAAAAAAAATCTTCCCTGGATTTACCATAAATTTGCTGCTTATGCTGAATAACCAAGAAAAGAAAAAATATCCAAGAAAAGAAGACGCCTGTAAGGGTATTTCTGTCCTTTACGTGCACGTAAAGGAACAAAAAGCATCCCCAACAACGAGAATTTTCCAAAATAGTGCACATTTCAACTGGACTCAGAAATACTACACTTTAATAGCATGAACCGTGCTTCAAAAACTCCGGTTTGCTACAGGGTTAATTAAAAAATAGGACTTTAGCCCAATAAGTTTTATCAAACAGTTCATAGTGTTAAACTGTAATTAAGGTACGACTCAGCTCAATTGTAACCGAAACTCAAAAATGGAATTTTGATAACAATCTTTAAGAATTGGGTTTTTATGCAGATTGCAAATATATAAATTTCATTAAGTTTGATATCTATCCACCAAAGGCTCTAAGCCTCAGAAGAAAAGGGGATTTTGATGGATTAAGGGATTTTGAAAGCAGGGAGTTTGATTTTCGAAAAAGGGAGAAACACCCCCCAAAAAGTCAATAAATCTTAATGTAAATATGACCATCAGATTCAGCGTATCAGAAAATGTTATTGGGGAAGTTATGATCTAATATCTGCACGAATGTGGAATTGTATGTTTTTGCCAGAAGACTGATCACGGATGCGTTTCTATTTGTTTTTTTTTTTGTTCTAGAGTCCTATTCAAGAAACCCTAAAGATTGGAGGGCAACTAAACCTCCTCCCAAGACCTAATTTGTCTGTTATTTTGTTTTCGAATGTTATGGTTTGAGATCAATTTGACAAAAAAAAAAATCGTCTCCTTCATCTACCAACAAACGACAGAAGTAGATTTAATGTTAAGACCTTTAAACGACGAAGCGACGATTTTGCCTAGGGGGAATTCAGATCAGAGAGAGAAGCCATTCTGATTCAAAGAGATCACAGAGAAATGACAGTCTGATTGTGATGGTAAGTATTCAGTTTAGTTTATTAATATTGAAAACTTGTGTCTTATGTTTCCCAAAATGTTTAAGATAGTATATTTTTATAAATAAAAAAAAATTGGTAAAATTCTACGGTACTGTTCTATTAGCTGTAAGCCATGCAAGAAGTGAAGTTTGGTTAATGCTAATGAAATAAAACAAAATAGAACAAAAATATAATTATTTAGAAACAAAATTCGGTTATATATTTGCACATTAGGGGGGTGAGGGGTAAAGCACAGCATATATTAAATGCGTAACCTAACCTAGGTACCTTCCCCCCCCCTAAACCCCAAAAAACTAAAGTTTAAAGATTTTGAACGCAGTTAGAAACCACTGTTTGCAATTCAATTCTCCGTTGAAAGAGCCTGATTGACTAGTTTCTTTTATCATGTATTTTGCGTGGCTTGCGAGCTAACAAAACAATACCAATTCTACTTCAGCTACTTTTGGCTATCTTGGAAAGGGGTTAGGTTTGGAAAATGTAACTTTCAGAGATGGATCTACAGGCTAAAGTATAGGTTCTTATGTACTATCTTGAACACACGCGAAAAGTGAAGTTTGGTTGATGCTAATGAAGTTAAACAAAATAGGATAAAAATATAATAGTTTAGAAACAAATTTCGGCTATATATTTGCACATTAGGGAGGGGGGGGTTGTTTGGAAAGCATAGCATATATTAAATACCTAACCAAACCTAGGTACCTTTTTTCCCCTAAACCCCAAAAAACAATAGTTTAAATATTGTAAACTCAATAACAAACCACGCTTTACTATCCATTTCTCTATTAAAAGAAGCGCGTTTCGAAAGAAACCCGCATCTTCTCTATATAATATAGCGCGTGTGTTCCAGATAGTACATAAGTACCAAAGTATGTCCCGGGAAGTTATTCTATAGTAAGTCTATACTATAGTCTATATACTAAAGTCTATACTAAGATATACTAAAGTCTATATCTATAGTAAGTCTATTCTAAAGTAAGTCTATACTTACTGAAATTTTGACAAAACAACATTTCACCTTAATTTTCAGTTATCAGTTTCTTTTTCTCAAGGTTTAATTCCGAAAATGCAATTCCTGTTATTTGAGTTGAATTTTAAGCCATTTTTTTTCTTCAAAATTTAGGAAATGTATTTGCATATCTTTAAAATCTTACAAATTGGGATCAAGCAAAGTTGTGAAGCTGAAAATAATTTTGTTGTACTTCATCTAAGCAGAAGATATATTTTTCAAGGTTTCAATTTTATAACACTTTGATTTGATGAGGCGGCGAACAAGAGATTTGATAAGATCTGATGAGTAAGTCAAAAGTATTCAGAAAAGACTGATTCGTGGCATTATTATTGCAACCGTTCAGCTCTGGAGGTAGAAGAAAAGGGGGGGGGGAAGTCTTTCTTTTATTTGTGCCTCGATTTGATTTCACCTTCATTTCAGGTCCGTGTGTCACTGTTTTCCTGACCGGAAGATATTTCTTACTCAAGTGTCTTGTGTCTCCCTGCTACAACGCCATTGATTTAATGATTTCTACCATGAAAAAATGCAGCCATTAAGAGGTGTCATATTATCTGGTAGAATTTTGTTGTTGTAATTTTCTGTTCTTGTAAAATAAATGAGATTATGTTTTTTGGTATTTATTGATGCTTCAGAAAGAAGAAAGGGAAACTGAATGCTGAAAACTAGGCATTAGACTGTAGACCCAGGAAATTGAACACCGCTAGTAATGGAAATCCAATAAAAGAACGGGAAATCCAGCAAAAGATGGAAATTCAGTAAGGACCTTAAAATCCAACATGATGTTTTGTCAAAAAATTAAAAATTCAATTCGGGTATGGGAATTCAACATTTTTGTTTCTCGACAAATTGGAAATTCAATAATGACCATGGAATTCTAAAATGTTCTCCAATATTCAATTTCAGCTGCTTAAATTCCAATTTTGTTGTTGATAAACATTACAAACAAATTTTGTTGAATCTCAAACAATTTTTTTTACAGTGTGGGGCTATTGGGCTAGCAGAATTTATAAAAGTGATGTTATATACGTGTTAAATACGCTCTTATATACGTGCTTTTTTTCAATTTTACGTTCGTAAGTACGATACAGCACTGAAAACAAAACTTATGGTGCCACTTATTAAGTGGAAAGCTCTGAAGCACAAAAAAGATGTCATTGTAATAGTTATGCTCCAGAACCCTTAACTGGAGGTTCACAAGAACCCCTCCCGCACACTCCCCTCCCAGCCCCCTTAGTAAGTTTCATAATTCGTCTGCTCATCAGTAAGCTACTGAAACATTAGCAGGCTACCACACCGTCATAGATAGATGTTTAATGGCTCAATTATCAGCTATCGCTTATATTTACTAAGTTTTAAAAAATTTTACCATCTATTAGTTTTCACAGATTTTAATGTTAACTAGTTTCTGAGGAGAATTTGCAATGATTGAAGCATTAGCTAAAGAGCGAACCACGGGCAGCCTGAGATATCGGATGAACCTAAAAGGTATATGAAATTTGAAATGTAGTATACCTCTATTTTTATAACCTGATATATTTTGGAATGCTCAATTTTATATAAATTTAATATATGTATTTTTTTTGAAGAAGTTTTTTTTTAAGAAAAGAGTAGGTGACTTTAAATAAATTATGAGATATTGTTAAAGAAAATTTGAAAGTCACCGAGAGGAGAGGAGGTGGGAATTAAAAAAAATTAAAAAAAAAGAAAAAAGAGCGAACCACAGTTATAGTAAATAGTAAAGATATAAAAGTAAAGAGCGAACCACAGCGCATAGTAACTAAAAGTTTTAAAAATGTTAAAACGGTCATTTTTTCTTCTTTATTAATTAAAAAAAAACTTTCCAAAAAATAAGTTTTTCAAAGAAAAGTAAAGGCCATTTTAAACTTAAGCTCAGCAGATACAAATACCTTTTAAAATTCAAACTCAAAACGACCAGAAATTACTATTAAAGAATAAATGAAAACCAAAACGAACAGAAATTAAATAAACAACCATAGCAAAAACATACAACAAGTAATAATATAAATGAATAAATAGATCTTATAGCAAGTAATGCTTATATTGAACATGAAAATCAAGCTTAAAACGAAAAAAAAAATTCCCATTGAAGAATAAATGAAACTTAAAACGAACAGAAATTAAATAAACAATCAATACAAACAAACATACATAAAAAGTTGTTAAAAAAGTTGGGGAAACAACCGAAATTGCACTTTTTGGGAATGTGCTATCAAATCAAATTTATAAAAAGCGATTAAGTATAAATATAAGCTTTTAAATGAGCCCTTAAACAGCTTTTTTTTGTTAGAGTAGCCTTCTAGTTTCTGCTAGTCAGTAGGGGATTTATAAAGCCCTTTCTTCATTATGGCTTTTTCAGGCGAAGTTGGCCGAGTAAAAACAGCTTTTTGCTCATCGAAAAACAAACGTTCCTGAAAAAAATGTATTGTTTTGTGAAGTATGGATAATGAACTTTATGTTATAGACTGAAAGATTTTCTTAGCTGTCAAGGTTGTTTGCAGTATTTTTTATAGCTGTCTTATCTCCCCTAGATGGGTGATAATTAAAAATTATATTAAAAATAAATTTTCAACTGAAAGTAAGAGGTGACATTTAAACTTAAAACGAACATGCATTATTCCGTATAAATAAAAAAGATCATGGCAGCGTTTTTTCTGCATTAAATTTTAATCAAAAACGAACAAAGATTAATTAAAAAAAAAAGTTTTTCCGAGGGAAGTAAAGAACAAAGTTGAAACTTAAAACTGACATAAATTATTACTTCACAGCCTATTTAATATATATTAATATGATTAGTACAAATAAACCAACTAATTATGTTTCCCTATGCTTTTATGACTATATAAAACTAGCGCTTTACTGAAAACACAGAATAATATAGGAGTTTTGGTACAGTGAAAGCAAAACAATTAAGGACACTTTTTATAGAATCAAAATATTATCAATTTCTTTTAGGATCAATCCCTTTTAATATAAAGCAACAATCCATTTTAGGATATTCTTTATTTTTTTAACGTTTAATTTGGTATCACTTCAGCACAATGGCTCAGTTCAATGACTGGCTCTCGTTTTGGTTCTTAAAAGGACATGTCATGATTAGTTTGTACACAAGTTCGAAGAAAGGCTATCTTGATAGTATTAGGACTATAGATTAGCTTTAGAGTTTGTATCATAGCTTGGAATTCACTCTTCTATAGAGAGAATGTCTTATTTGATCTTCATTTCAAGTGATACTAAAACATATTTCTTACAACTTAAGACTGTATATTCCGTATAAATAAAAAAGATCATGGCAGCGTTTTTTCTGCATTAAATTTTAATCAAAAACGAACAAAGATTAATTAAAAAAAAGTTTTTCCGAGGGAAGTAAAGAACAAAGTTGAAACTTAAAACTGACATAAATTATTACTTCACAGCCTATTTAATATATATTAATATGATTAGTACAAATAAACCAACTAATTATGTTTCCCTATGCTTTTATGATTATATAAAACTAGCGCTTTACTGAAAACACAGAAT
Organism: Artemia sp. Kazakhstan ARC1039; assembly: GCA_029168905.1. Lineage (NCBI taxonomy): Eukaryota > Metazoa > Arthropoda > Branchiopoda > Anostraca > Artemiidae > Artemia > Artemia sp. Kazakhstan ARC1039. The sequence goes on along the minus strand of JAQQPU010001833.1, from coordinate 23,869 downwards.
AATATAGGAGTTTTGGTACAGTGAAAGCAAAACAATTAAGGACACTTTTTATAGAATCAAAATATTATCAATTTCTTTTAGGATCAATCCCTTTTAATACAAAGCAACAATACATTTTAGGATATTCCTTATTTTTTTTTAACGTTTAATTTGGTATCACTTCAGCACAATGGCTCAGTTCAATGACTGGCTCTCGTTTTGATTCTTAAAAGGACATGTCATGATTAGTTTGTACACAAGTTCGAAGAAAGGCTATCTTGATAGTATTAGGACTATAGATTAGCTTTAGAGTTTGTATCATAGCTTGGAATTCACTATTCTATAGAGAGAATGTTTTATTTGATCTTCATTTCAAGTGATACTAAAACATATTTCTTACAACTTAAGACTGTATATTACCCACTATTGGTATTATAGCTGGTGAGAGATAAATGCTGCTTGATAAATCAATCCAATATTTCTGTACGCTGTTCAATTACTTCGCGGCTATTAAAAAATATTTAGTTTTACGCTTATGTTTTTAAGATAATTTTAATTGTAGCCTATACTGAAAGTTACTAATGTCACAACTGGTGTAAGACTATGAAAAACTTTATAGATTCGTTTAGTTTTGTCAGGCTAAATACTCACTTTTGACTCTTAAATCAGTAATCCTGTCTTTTAATCTTGACGTCTGTGTTTTCAGTAAAGCGCTTGTTTTCTATAATCCTGAAAGCATAGAGAAACATAATTAGTTGGTTTATTTGTACTAGGTATATTAATATTTAAATAGGCTGTGAAGTAATAATTTTTGTCCGTTCAAGTTTCAACTTCGCTCTTTACCTCCCTCGGAAAAACTTTGTTTTTTAAATTAATATTCTTCAAGTATGGTCTTTCAAGTGCATGTTTTACTTTTTTCTCAGCTTCATCGTGACCTTGCCCCTAAGTGTTCCGCCGTCTTTTACTTCAGTTCTATGGCTATTTATTATAATCGTAATAAGAAATTAAATTCAAATTCCTTTTACTCTTTCTTTAGGGTTAGACGTCAAGCCGACGAGTTATATTATATTTAAAATAATGCCTGAATATGCTTGAAGATGCCACTTTTTTTTATCTTGTTAAAAAAACTGTAAAAATTTTGTTGGATTCTTAGAAGTTTTTTTTTTTCTTTTTTCTTGGCGCAGGATTCATTGGAGTCTATTTAATTCATTTAATCTTCTTAGTTTATCTAATCCGTTTATTTTTAATTTTCCTATCTTATAGTCCTAAAGGCGCCAAACGATGTACTTTGGCGGTTTTTTTCGGGCTATTGGAGGAGGGGAATGTATTTTTTTCAGGATAATTTGAATGAAAAGTGCCCAGAAATTTGGAAAACTTTTGGAACTTGGAGGACGGACCTGACCCCCCCCCCCCCCCCGCACGCGTGCTTGCCTTGAGCATTCCAAATGTGACAACTAGAGAGTATGCAGTCCTTTGAAAGTTTCTTTGCAGTCTGTAGAATTGAAAAGGTTCAATAGCTCTATATAACTGTATTGTAACTACTACGACTTCTTCCTTTAACAAATTGACAGTCAAGCAATTTATTTACCACCCATTAGCCTTGACTAAATGCTTGTTTATATACAAGCCATAATGATTGATAAGATTTTCTCGTGCTTAACGTGGTGCTTGCTATTCAAGTGAAATGCGCAAAGGTTTCTTGTTACAGATGCCAACTTGAAATTAGGAGACAAAGGGTATCATCTGGCCCGTACCCATGTCTCCTGAAAGCCCCTGATTTTTATATCTTCTCCATTGTTTCTATGAAGTGTTATTTATTCTGTCTTTTGTGATTTCAATTAATTTAATAGCTCTTTGACTTTGGGTTTTTATTATTTCGTTTACATTTCTATATTATATAATAATATATATTAATAATATATAATAATATATATATATTATTATTTATCAATTTTATTATCTTTCATTATAACTTCTATTACCTCTTTTATATATATTTGATTTTTTTATTTAATCTAAAGGCAAATCAAATTTTCATTACATTTGCCTTTTTGCCATTTTAAGGGATTTCCCTCCCCCGAAACTTAATGCTCATGAAACAAATTGGTTTGTGTCCCTGATTAGAATAATCGCCCTTACCTAGTTATTAATCAAACTCGCATTTTCCAAAAAATAAGTTTTTCACAGAAAGATAAAGAGCTAAATTAAGCCAAATATGCGCAGTAATAAAGTCCTATAATAGTTCAAATCTATAACGAACAGAAATTACAATGACCGATCAGGCCAAACTTAAAACGAACAAATATCACCAGAAACAGGGGTAGGGCTAACACCCCTTAGGCCCTCTAAAGGCAAGACCGCCATTTGCGCCGCATTGAAAACAGTATCTATTTCGAGCAGTGTATTTTTGTTTTTCATAAAAATTAAATATGAAAAAAATTATCATATTAATAACAGTAGTGAAAACAGCGAATAAAGGGCAGGGGCACACGTAGCTGATTTCGGGAACTGATTTCCAAATCAGCGCCGATTTTAAAAGAAAAAAAATAGGGATAAAAAAATAGTCAGCCAGAGATGTCTGTGGTGAAAGACCCCGCTACTGAGCTGAGAACTAAACTGAGAACTAGACTGAGATGAATCATGCAACTATTAATAAAATCCAGTTGACTATTTGTGCCCATGATTTTTTGTTTTGAAAATCTCGCGCAATAAATTTTTTCTTTCAAAAAAATTTTCTTACTGCAATCGTTTGTCCACTGATGCTGAAATCGGTTCCCGAAATCAGCTACGTATGCCGAGCCCTTAAAAGTAGACTGACTGTAATAGAAGTAGGCTATGACTAATGAAAGTACACGCCCTCAAAGCCTCTTAAAGGCCAGAGTGCTATCTGCACTTTACTGAAAACAAAACATATTTTAAACATTTACTCTTTTATTAAAATTAATAAATCCAAAATTGACGAAACTTCCAGGAATGAATAGCATTGTATATAAAACTATCAGTTACTTTCATTAGTTCTTCTCATTTATCTTGGTTATTTCGGTGATTTTATTTCTATTTTTGTTGTTGATGTTGTTGTTGATATTTTGACAAATAAAAACCACTCTGTTTAAAATACGAATCATTTTTAATAAAATGCAAATGACACTGAAGCCATTTAGAGCTTTTGATATAAAGGAAGGGGCAAATAGCACGCTCTTATTATATGTCCTGATTACCTCTGAAATACAATTAATTTTATTTAACTAGTTATAATTAATCTAAAATTCGAAGTTTTTATGATAAAAGTGACGATCGTGGTTGAATTTCACAACGAACAAAAATAACAGCTTTATATTTTTGCAGCATATTTTTGAAAAACTGTTTCAAACAACTGGCGTGTGATTTTTTTTCTATATTCCATAAAAAATATATAATTTGTAGAATTCTGAAAAAAAAACTAGCGCTTTACGAAAATTCCAAACCGACGCAACAAAACAGGTTTAGGAGCAAAAACTGCCTTAAGTAGCCTGCAGAAATAAAGTATTCAGTAGCCTTTTATGGATCATGAATAAAAAAAAAACAAGTTTTTTAAACTGAAAGTAATGAGCGACACTAAAACTTAAAACGAACAGAAATTATTCCATATATGGAAGGGACTGTCCCCTCCTCAACGCCTCGCTATTTACGCTAAAGTTTGACTCTGTCTCAGAACTTTATTTTTTAAAACAATAAAAAAAACTTTAGCGTAAAGAGCAAGGCGTTGAGGAGGAGACAGCCCCTTTCATATACGGAATAATTTCTGTTCGTTTTAAGTTTTAATGTCGCTCCTTACTTTCAGTTTAAAAAACTTGTTTTTTTTATTTGATTTCTGATCGTTTTTTAGTTAATGCAGCTTTTGTTTTGGCTCACCGTCATTGAATAAGTAAACGAAATTTGCATAAAAGTTTTACTTTTCTTTTGCTAAATGGCTGTCTCTAAATTTGGTTCTGACGTAATTTACAAATTAATTTACGTAACGAACTTCTATATTCGTATATTTTTCTTCTGGCAAAAAATACAAAGTTGCAGATTTTTGTAGATATGAGCTTGAAACCTATGTAATAGGGTTTTCTGTTACGCTGAATCTGACGGTATGATTTTCATTAAAATTCTTTCACTTGTAGAGGATGTTTCCCCCCTCTTTAAAAAATCAGGTAAATTTTCTCAGGGTTGTAGCCTTTGATGCGTAATACTAAACTTAAAAAATTTTATATATTTAGAATCAGCATTATAAACCCATTCTTTTGATACATTTATTGACATCAAAATTCCGCTTTTAAAAGTTTCGATTACTATTGAGCCGTATCGCTTGTTTTTTATTATTATTTTTTTTTACGTATATGTTATTATGTATATGAGGGGGTTCTCCCCTTGGTCAATACCACGCTCTTTACGTTAAAAGTTAAAAGATTTTTTAATTCACAAGCCCCTGAATCACAAAGGCCGTTGAATTAGAATAGACAGCTCTTTTGAAAGCACTAAAAAAAACTGTAGCGTAAAGAGCGAACAATTGACTTGGGGGAGAACCCCCTCATATACGTAATAATTTCTGTTCGTTTTAATTTCTAATGTTGCTTCTTACTTTCAGTTGAAAAAACTTGTTTTTTTTTTAAATTTAATTTCTGATCGTTTTTTAAATAATGCTTGGAAATCCGGCGCCACCTTCATAGAAATGTCTCTTACCCCAAAGAAACATCCTCCACGGAAAGATTCTCCCGAGTAACCCCCTCCTACAGCCCCCCCCCACCAGAAAAAAATTCTTCCTGAAAATGTCTGTATACTTCCCAATAACCAATACAATATGTAAGCAATGGGCAAAGTTCATAACTTGCAGCCCTTCCCCTGGGAACTGTGGGGTATTAAGTCATCCTAAAAGAGATATTTATTAGATTTTTGACTATGCTGAACAAAATGGCTATCTCAAAATTTTAACTGGAGACTTTGAGAAAAAAATGAGCGTGGGAGGGGGCCTAGTTGCCCTCCATTTTTTTGGTCACTTAAAAAGGGCACTAGAACTTTTAATTTCCGTTCCAATTAGCCCTCATACGATATTCTAGGACCACTGGGTCAATACGATTACCCCTGGGAAAAAAAACAAAAAAAAAAAACAACAAAAAAACAAATAAACACGCTTCCGTGATCTTTCTTCTGGCACAAAATGGAAAATTCCACAATTTTGTAGATAGGAGCTTGAAACCTCTACATTAGGGTTCTCTGGTACGCTGAATATGATGGTGTGACTTTCATTAAGTTTCTATAACTTTTAGGGGGTCTTCTCCCCTTTTTTCGAAAATCAGCCAAATTTTCTCAGGCCCGTAACTTTTGATGTGTAAAATTAAACTTGAAGAAACTTATATATTTGAAATCAGAATTAAAATCTGATTCTTTTGATGTATCTATTGGTATCAAAATTCCGTTTTTTAGAATTTCGGTTACCATTGAGCCGGGTCGCTCCTTACTTACAGTTCGTTACCACGAACTGTTTGATTAAGTCAATAAATTTTACTATACAATTTTAATTCTCTAAGAAACTCGGGCTAATTTAGTTTTCAGTAAAGTACTATCTTGTCAGAACCCTGTAATACCACGTACCAGTTGATTTGAAACAGTTTTACAGAACTATTTTGCATAAATTACGAATTAGTAATTTTTGTTCGTTTTAAGTTTCAACTTGGTTTCAACTCGTTTCTTAAGTTTTATTAAATAAAAAAACAAGTTTTTATAACTGAAAGTAAGGAGTGACGTTAAGACTTAAAACGAAGGGAAATTATTCCGTATATGAAAGGGGCTGTCCCCTCCTAAACGCCTCGCTATTTACGCTAAAGTTTTTTATTGTTTAAAAAAATAGGGTTGTGAGAATGTCAAACTTTAGCGTAAAGAGCGAGGCAGCAGCATTATCTGCAACCACGATTTTTTTTTTTGCCGTGTTGTTGTTGATCTTATGACAAATAATGACAAAAAATTCGTCATGACGAATTTATGCCCCACGACTCCTTCCCAAGAAAAGAAAGACATGGATTTTGTTAACCTATCTAGGACACTCAAATCGCCTCAATAACCTGAATCTAGACATCTTTACCTTCCCATTTGATACCATGCATTCTTCTGTAGCCTGTGTCCTGTTGCATTGGAAGAACTTATCATAGGCATCGCAATAGCTCTGCCTAAGTAAAGAACGATGTTGGAGCAATGTATTATTTATTATTATTTTTTTTTTGGTCTTAGACCAGCACACATCTTATCGAAGGAATTGCCGTAGCAACTTCGAAAAGGGCTCATTTCATTGGAAATTGGAGGGGCTTGTGCCCTTTTTAATCGTCGAAAGTGATTGGAAGGCAACTAAACCCTTTCGATGCCCACCATTTTCCCAAACACATCCAATCAAAATTTTGAGATAACCATTTTGTTCAACGTAGTTGAAAGATCTAGAAATTATGTCTTTGAGGAGGACACTCCCTCCACAGTTCTCTGGGCAAGGGTTGTTATTTATGCCCTGGGGACATATTAGGCTTTTATTGAAAGTGTTGCCGTAGAAACTTCAAAAAGGGCTCATTAAATTGGAAATTCAAAGATCTGTTGCCCTTTTTAATAGTCGAAAATGATTGGAGGGCAACTAAACCGTCTCTCACACCCACCATTTCCCAAAACACATCCAATCAAAAGTTTGAAATATTCATTTTGTTCAACGTAGTTGAAAGTTCTGGATATTAGATAATTGAGGATGACAAACCTTCACAGCCCTCAGGACGAGGGTTTTAAGTTATGCCCTGTGGGCATATAAGGTCTTATAGAAAGCTTTGTCATAAACTTCAAAAAGGGTTCATTCAATTGGAAATTGAAATGGCTAGTGCCCTTTTTTATAGTTGAAAGTGATTGGAGGGCAAATGACCCCCTCTCACGCTCACCAATTCCCCAAACACATCCAATGAATATTTTGAGACATTCATTTTGTTCAACGCAGTTGAAAGTTTTGGAAATTAGGTCTTTGAGGATGATAACACCCTCAGGGCAAGGGCTGTAAGTTATGCCCTGGGGACATATTAGGCTCTTATAGAAAGCGTTGCCGTAAAAACTTCAAAAAGGGCTCATTTAATTGGAAATTGAAAGGGCTGGTGCCCTTTTTAATAGACGAAAGTGATTGGAGGGCAGCTAAACCTTTACAAAAACACATCCAATCTTAATCTTGAGACAGCCATTTTGTTCAACGTAGTTGAAAGTTCTGGAAATTATGCCTTTGAGGATGACAATCCCCCCACACCCCTCAGGGCGAGGGTTTTAAGTTATGCCCTGTGGGCATATAAGGTCTTATAGAAAGCATTGTCATAAAAACTTCAAAAAGGGTCCATTCAATTGGAAATTGAAATGGCTAGTGCCCTTTTTAATAGTTGAAACTGATTGGAGGCAAAAGACCCTCCTCTCACGCCCACCAATTCCCCAAACCCATGCAATCAATATTTAGAGATATCCATTTTGTTCAACGCAGTTGAAATTTTTGGAAATTAGCTCTTTGAGGATAATAACATCCTCAGGGCCCTCGGGGCAAGGGCTGTAAGTTATGCCCTGGGGGGCATATAAGACTCTTACAGACAGCGTTGTCGTAGAAACTTCAAAAAGGGCTCATTTGATTGGAAATTGAAAGGGCTAGTGCCCTTTTTAATAGACGAAAGTGATTGGAGGGCAGCTAAACCTTTACAAAACACATCCAATCATAATCTTGAGATAGCCGTTTTGTCCAACGTAGTTGAAAGTTCTGGAAATTATGTCTTTGAGGATGACAACCCCCCCCCCCACACCTCTCAGGGTGAGGGTTTTAAGTTATGCCCTGTGGGCATATAAGGTCTTATACAAAGTGTTGTCGTAAAAACTTCAAAAAGGGCTCATTCAATTGGAAATTGAAATGGCTAGTGCCCTCTTTAACAGTTGAAAGTGATTGGAGGGCCAATGACGCCCCTCTAACGCCCACCATTTCACCAAACACATACAATCAATATTTTGAGATATCCATTTTGTTCAACGCAAGCAAAAGTTTTGGAAATTAGGTCTTTGAGGATGATTAATTTAAAAAAAAACTTTTCGAAAAAATAAGTTTTTCAAAGAAAAGTAAAGGCCATTTTAAACTTAAGCTCAGCAGATACAAATACCTTTTAAAATTCAAACTCAAAACGACCAGAAATTACTATTAAAGAATAAATGAAACCCAAAACGAACAGAAATTAAATAAACAATCATAGTAAAAACATACAACAAGCAATGGTATAAATGAATAAATAGATCTTAAAGCTTAGAATTTAAAGATCTTAAAGCAAAGAATAGATCTTAGAAATTAATAAATAAATCTTAAAACGAGTGAAACTTATATTGAATATGCAAATTAAGCTTGAAACAAACAAAAATCACCACAAACAAGAGTTTGGGTATGACCTCCTTCTCTCACGGTAAAAGTCTAAAACCTACTGCGTCAATGGTGCTTTACTGAAAGCCAATTTTGTGAAAAATATTTTCTTTTTTACTTATCTCTGAAAATAAACATTAAAATTATAGTAACATTTTGAACTGATAAGCTTTCAGCAATTAATATCATTCTACATAAAATATTCAGTTTAATTGAAAATATTTCAGTTTAGTTTAAACTTATACACTAAACTCATCCGTGAAGCGAAGAAAAATTATTATTATACAAAAATTCTCAATTGCAAAGGAAACCTGAAAAAGATTTGGTCCACCATTAATGATATACTTTCAAAAAATAGAAAATCAAAGTCTATACCTATTCGCCTTAAAGACAGAAATGGTAGACTAATTGACCCCTTACATGCACCTGATGCATTTAATAATTATTTTTCTAATGTTCCTCATACTGACTCCCGCTCCTCCTCACAGGCTGTATTCCCTTGCTTCAATTTTAGATCCATGTTTTTTTGCCCAACTGATAGCAATGAGGTACTTCAAATCATCGGTTCTCTCCCTAATAGTTTTACTCCTGACTGTCTTGGATTAAGTAATAAGCTCCTGAAGACCATTTCTCCTTTTGTTTACGAGCCCATCAAGCATATTGCCAACCTATCTTTAACCCACGGAGTTTTCCTTGATTTACTAAAGTAAGCCATTGTTATTCCAGTTCTTAAAAAGGGCGATCCAACTGAGATAGGTAATTATCGTCCAATCTCAATTCTTCCTGTTATATCCAAAGTGCTCGAGAGAATCATATTCAGATGTCTGTCTCCCTTTCTGTTTGACAGTCAGCACTCCGTATCCTTGATTTCTCCTCACCAATATGGCTTTTGGCCGAAATTATTGCGGATCTGTTTGGGGAAATACAAAACGGTCCTTCACTAAAAAACTCAAATTCGCCCAAAACCGTGCCATTAAAGCAGTTTTTCGGCTTCCCCGTCTATATCCAACTCGTGATTTGTATTCAGATTTTGGAATAGCTCCACTTGATCAAATCATACAAAAACTAAACTTATCGCTTGCTTACTCTGCTTTCCACAATAATCTTCCACCTCAACTACTAACCTATTATAATATTAATAATTCGGAAGCCCACTGTCTCCGTTCATCCAATAGAGCCTTTAAAATCCCTATATGCGTTTCAAGTGCTGCCCAGCAATCTCCCATTTACAAATCTATTATTCAATGGAACAAAATTCCCTCCAGTGTTGAACTTGCCACAAGTTTTTGCAAGTTGTATAAAAATGTAACAAAACTTGATATTATAATTTAATTTTTCCATTTTTAGCAAATTTGCTCTAATTACCAATGTTTTATTCTTATATTATTTTTTTTCTCAGTGTTACTTTAATTTTTTTTCTTTTTTTGGTCCTTAACAAGTTATCTTCTAGGATCTTTATTGTTATTGATGTTTGTGTTATGTTTTTATTCAAATAAAATTGAATTGAATTGAATTTATTAGCTCTTTTTAAAGTTGTTAAAGACGAATATAGTTTCCCTACAAACAAGTGATTGGATACTGCCTCCTTTCCTAACTGTAAATAAAAACCAAAAGCCTACTGCGTCATTGGCGCTTAACTGAAAACGGTTTATATTGCAAATACTTTCTTTTCCAGTTCTTACAGCATTGAAAATAAAAATACAATTACAGCAAAATAAATTCTTCAACTGATGGATCTTTCAACAATTAATATCATTATACATCAAATATTCAATTTGATGCTGTTAATACTTTCCAAGACTGTTCAAGACGCATATAGTTTTCAGTAAAGCGCCAATGACGCAGTAGGTTTTAGACTTTTACAGTGAGAGAAGGAGGTCATACCCAAACTCTTGTTTGTGGTGATTTTTGTTTGTTTCAAGCTTAATTTGCATATTCAATTTAAGTCTCACTCGTTTTAAGATTTATTTATTAATTTACATTAATATCTATTGTATGTTTGTTTGCATTGATTGTTTATTTAATTTCTATTAGTTTTAAGTTTCATTTGTACTTCAATAGGAAAATATTTTTTTCGTCTTAAGCTTGATTTTCATATTCAATCTAAGCATTACTCGCTTTAAGATCTATTTATTCATTTATATCATTACTTGTTGTATGTTTTTGCTATGATTGTTTATTTAATTTCTGTTCGTTTTCAGTTTCATTTATTCTTTAATAAAATTTCTGGTCGTTTTGAGTTTGAATTTTAAAAGGTATTTGTATCTGCTGAGCTTATGTTTAAAATGACCTTTACTTTTCTTTGAAAAACTTATTTTTTCGAAAAGTTTTTTTAAATTAATTTTTGATCGTTTTTGATACAAAAAAATTTCAACTTTTTAAAAATTCTTTATTTCAAAATCAAACTTAAAAAAAAATCAAATATTTATCAAAGTATCAAAACTGATATCAAAGTAACAATATCAAAGTGAAAAAATGGGTTTGTGTCAACCTTGGAGTTTTTATTATCTGATGTTTGAACAACCTTTAACAAAATTACTATCTCAAAATTTTTATCGGATGGGTTTGGAGAAAAAGAGCGTGGGGGGACTAGATTAAGCTTGGGTATATTTTGACTCTTTAAAAGTGAACTAGAACTTTCTATTTTCAATCAAATGAGCCCTCTCTGAAGTTTATACGAGTATCCCTTCTATAAAAACTATATAAATCTCCAGAGTATAACTTACAACGCCTGTCCCTCGGCCCTGGGAGGTTGTGTTGACCCTGGAGTTTCAACATCTGATGGTTGAACTATTTTTAACAAAATGGTCACCTGAAATTTCTATCGGATGGGTTTATCCATCCGATACGCCCAAAGTTATGGAGGGCGGTAGGGGATAATTGCCCTCCGATCTTTTTCACTCTGATAAAATGAACTACAACTTTTAATTTCCATTCAAATGAACCCTCTCTGACGTTTATACGACTATACCTTCCATAAGAACCATATATGCCCCCAGAGCAATACTTACAACGCCTGCCCCGGCCCTGGGGGGGCTGTGTCGACACAGGAGTTTTCCTATCTGACCTTTGAACTATTTTTAACAGAAATGACCATACGTAAAGTAATTTTGTTATATGATCTTTGAAATATTTTTAACAAAATGGCTACCTCAAATTTTTTATCAGATGTATTTGGGGGAAAAGGGCTTGGGGGGCCAGTTGCCCTCTGATCACTTTTGACTCTTAAAAAGGGCTGGATTTCAATATCCAATCAAATGAGCCCTCTCTGAAGTTTATACGAGCATCCCTTTCATACGAACAATATATGCCCCAGGCCCACCGAATGGCCTAGACTGCTCCAGTACTCCTTCCCAAGAAAAGAAAGACATGGATTTAGTCAAGATATTTACCTAGGAAACTCAAATCACCTGTGTAGCTTTATGTGATACCTTGCTTTATGCTTGTGGTTGTGCACCAGCTGCTATTGCGTGCTTATGCTTATTTGCCTTGATGCTTTATGCTTGCTTGCTTTGCTTATAGTGCTCTTTATCATAGGTGCCTGGGTTTTAAATAAAGATTTATCTACCAAATATCGCATGCCCGCATGGTGTCAGAAGTGGGATTGGCTCCATTGTGTCGCACCTTCACTTCTTTGATCACCAAAGTACCTCAATTGACCTGACAGTCGATGCCTCATCACACGACCTAGGAGCATACATCTCAACAAATGAACAGGCAATAGCATACGCTTCACGAGCCCTTACGTCTACCGAGCAAAGATACTCACAGCTAGAAAAAGAACTTTACGCAATTGTATTTGGCTGCCGATACTTCCATCATTACATTTATGGAAGGCAAGTCAAAGTGTTCACTGATCATCACCCTCTCGAAACCATCTTACGACAGCCTTTGCACAAGGCCCCAGCAAGACTACAAAGGATGTTGCTCCAGATTCAGCCATACGACTTGAGTTTCACTTACCAACCTGGCGCTGAAATACCAGTCGCTGATGCTTTATCAAGGCTCCACCTGTCAGACATTGACAAGACAAGCCAGAGAGAACTCGAAGCATATGTACACCAAGTTGTCAAGTTACTTCCGGTGAGTGATTCAAAACTGCAAGAAATACGCAACCAGTCTATAGAAGACCCCCAGCTAGCTGCACTCAGACAAATTATAGAAACTGGCTGGCCAGTTTGCCGCAAGCTATGTCCTAGTCACGTACTGCCATTTCGGGGAGTCCGACACGAACTGTGCATCAATGACGAAATCATATTCAAGGGAGAAAGGATAGTGGTACCAGCATGTCTGAGAACCTAAAAGTTAAAACAGCTACACGCGTCCCACCTAGGAGTGGAGAAAACTAAACAGAGAGCCTGGATGCTCATCTACTGGCCTCGGCTGAACACAGACATAGAAAATCTGATTGTCAGCTGCTACACATGCCAAAAAAACAGCAGGAGTCTGCAAAAAGAGCCACTTATCTGCTCACCAGTTTCAGTTCACCCCTGGCAACAAGTTGCCTGTAACATATTCACCTGGGATGGAGCCAGCTACCTCCTAGTGGTGGACTACCACAGCCGCTTTTTTTAAACTGATCTGTCGCGTGAATTAACATCTGCAGAAGTCACTTTGAAACTGAAGTCGCATTTTGCCCGTCATAGTATACCCCAGGTCATGATGTCCGATAATGGTAGACAATTCATGTCCCAAGAATTCAAGAGGTTTGCCAGAGAGTGGGGATTTGAGTTAAAAACTTCAAGTCCAATATACCCCCCGTCAAAGGGATTAGTGGAAAAGACTATCCAGACTTGCAAGAGCATCATGACCAAGGCAAGTGAAAGTGGATCGGACCCGTACCTCGGAATTCTGGAATACCGTAACACCCGAATAGACGATTTAGCTGCCCCCTCACAAATGCTCATGAGCCGCCAGCTCCGCTCGAAACTGCCATGCACAGAAAAGCACTTAGAAAAGAGAGTGATACAGACTTCTGAATTCTTGGCGAGCAGAGAGATGGCTCAACACAGACAGAAATCCTACTATGACCGGCATGCTAGAGAACATCCCGAAATCAGAGGAGGTGACCAGGTCTTCTTCATAAAACAGCCGGAAGTGCCGTGGAAAAGTGGGGAAATAATTAAAGAGGCAGATGAGCCTAGATCGTACTACCTATCAACTAAAGATGGTACAATCCTTCGTTGCAACCGAAGACACTTAATCAAAGCAGCCTCTCCACTCACACCTGATGATAGACCTGCCATGAAGTACCCCTCCTGGGCTGTGTCAAGGTCACTAAACCTGGGACAGGTTGCAGATTGTCCTGACACTGCCACAAGCATGAATCTGCACAGATCATTGCAGAGATTCCCGACTACCACCACCGAGCCCGGTATGGCCATAGCTAAGCCCCACCTGCCAGCAAGTGAGCCGTCTAGCACAATTGAAGCACAAGCAACAGCTGCTCAGGCCACAAGATCCGGCAGAGTGGTGAAGCCACCAGAGAGACTAAACCTATAATGAATAAGGAAGTGACAATGAAGCACTTGTGTCTAGTGTAGGTCTGCCAAAACCCATTGGCAGCTGATGGGAGTGAGCCTTGCGCCTCCCGGTGTAGTGTTCTGTTGTGTCCTGTATTGAGTGATAATTTCCCAAGTTATTGGCAGTTAGCAGAGTAAGCCCAGCGCCTCCATGCCTAGAGGTAGAAGGAGCTCATCCCTTGGAAACAGCTGAAGGGGAATGTAGCATTATGTGATACCTTGCTTTATGCTTGTGGTTATGCACCAGCTTCTATTGCGTGCTTATGCTTATTTGCCTTGATGCTTTATGCTTGCTTGCTTTGCTTATAGTGTTCTTTATTATAGGTGCCTGGTTTTTAAATAAAGATTTGTGTATCAAATATCGCAACCTGTATAATCTAACTCCAGAGATTTGTACCTTCCCATTTGATACTATGCATTCTTCTGTGGCCTATGTCGTGCTGCATTCGACGAACCAATCCATCAAAATAATCCATACGAACAGGGGTTTGAATGCCCTAGACTGTTCGAGGACTCCTTCTCAAGAAAATAAAAACATGAATTTCGATAATAGTTTCATCCAGGACACTCAAATGACCTGTATAATCTAACTCTAGAGAGTTGTACCTTCTCATTTGATGCTATACATTCTTCTGTAGCCTATGTCGTGCTGCACTGGACGAACCAATCCATCAAAATGATCCACACGAACAGGGTCCAAATGCCCTAGACTGCTGCAGAACTCATTCTCAAGAAAACAAAGACATGAATTTCGTTATTATTTTTATCTAGGACACTCGAATCATCAGTATAATCTAACTCTAGTGATTTGTACCTTCCCATTTGATATCATGCATTCTTCTGTAGCTTATGTCTTGCTGCATTGGACGAACTAATCCATCAAGATAATCCATACGAACAGGGGTCTGAAGGCCCTAGACTGCTCCAGGACTCCTTTCCAAGAAAAGAAAGACATGAATTTTGTTAGTATTTCTATCTAGGACCCTCAAATCACCTGTATAATCTAACCCTAGATTTTTTACCTTCCCCTTTGATACCATACATTCTCCTGTAGCCTCTGTCGTGCTGCTTTAGACGGAAAAATTCATCAAAATAAACCATAAGAGTAGGGGTTAGATTGCTCCAGACTGCTCCAGAGGTCCAGATTCCTTCCAAAAGAAGCACATGAAAAGTTAAGGACAATGTAATAGGTGCATAAAATTAAATTCCAGGGGTCTTGTCAGATTTTTTTTCAACAGGGTAATTTAGACACTTCAGGAAAAGTCCACATATAGGCCCAGTATCCTAACTTGCGCAAAATTTGACATTTTCTCGTTCCGCCTTTGGGAGTTCTCTGGGTCAACTTTGAGCGAAACATTGCATATCCCTGTGCCTTACTCAATCTTGTGAAGATACACTTTTTGGAAGCATAACGACCTTAAAAGACGATTTTTCTTTATTTAATGGATGGAATATAGAAGATGTATGGATCTTTTTTTTTAGATGGGTGAAACATTGGAATTTTAGATGGATGGAATAAATAATTCATTGGTTACGTTATTGTAATCGAAGTGTGGCAGGATCGATAAGAGATATTCGGGTATATAGGAGTGCTGTCATGGATGTTAAAAGTAAAGATCACGATCTTGTAGTGTCAGAATTAATATAAAGCTACTTCTCAGGAAGTTATGATGTTGGTAGACTTCAGGATGAGAATCTGAGAGGAAATTTCTAGGAACAGTTGAAGAAGAAACTAGAGAGTCTGAAATTTGACAAATTAGAAGATGAATGGGACAATTTTTGCAAATTAATTTGCGAAGTAGCAGATATCTTAGGGAGCAAATTTAGAAAAAGCAGCTAGGAATAGGTGCAATAACAAATTCAACTTAGTAAAATAGAGAAGGAGTTCATACAAGAAGTTTCTGAGAGACAGATATTTCCAGAATAACAGGAAAAATGGGTAGTTGTGAAGGCTTTAATGTGTAAACTCAAAATGCGTGAAATTGAGCTCACGGAGAAAATTAGCGAGGATCTGGTAGGTGCTGCATGACGACGTAATACGTTAGTGAGATATTTTACTTGCATGATAAGAAATTGAGAGGAAGCAAGCAGTCTGGAATTGTTCCAGTTTAAATTAGTAATGGGACCTTAAGTAAGGATAAAAGAAGTGTTAAGGGGAGACGAGTAGTACATTTTGAGAATTTGTTAAACTATGATAAAGCTGTAGGAAATGACAGAGAAAAGAAAGAAAAAAATATACGATTTGGAGTAGAAGAAAACTTATTTTGTAAGGAGGACGTAGAGTCAGTAGTAAAAAGAAAAAACTGAAAAGCAATACGGCCACAAGTGCTTGCCACCCCTAGTGATTTATCACTATTTCTAGTAATTTTATATATTGCCTAAACAAAAAATCACTAGGTTAGCATATATATCACTAGACTATTGAAGAAAATCACTAAATCAACCAAAAATCACTGAAATCTAACGACCTGTTTCTCACCGGGTGGTAACCCTGGGTTTTAGGAATGGAAATGAATCCGCCGACCATACTGAGATTCTTAGATTAACAATTGAGGAGTGTCTAAACAACCAGGCCCCTTTAGTCCTCAATAGTAAATGTTTTGAACAGGCATTTGATTAAGCTAATAGTGAAGGTAATCTTCACTTGTATGGTATATCAGACAGATTGTATGGTATATCAGACAAGCACATTAGAATGATTAGCACTATATAGGAGAATAATATTGCTGTGGTTAAGGTAGGAAGTGAGGTTAGTAGCCTGTTTGGAGCTGAATCAGGAGTTAAGCGGGTTGTTTTGAAAGTAACCTGTTCTTCAAAATCACTACTCATATAGTGAGGGGCGCAGCTAGCGAGGAACTTACCCCAAAAGTCCCATGGTGTCGGCGTGCAGCCTTAATACCTTGGAATTTAGCTTATGTTTTTAGTTTAATTTAGCTTATTTGTCAACATTTGTCGCCGCACTGGACGATTTTGTCGGCACACTCTTTATACCCCTCCCCCCCCTCAAACTCAAAATCCAAACTGTGCCCCTGGATATAATATATAATGCTTTACATTCTGAATAAAAAAAGGGAAAAAATAAAATAGTAAAAGAGTAAGAACTAAATTTAGTAAAAATTAATAAGAATCAAATAGTAAGAGTTATTAAATAAAAAAGATTAAATATCTAAAGAATTAAAAAAAAACAAAAAGACACAGATAAGAGAGAGGACTTCAGGATTAGAAATTGAAAGATTAGAATTATTAAACTTCGGTTTTTGTTGTTAATGTGTTTTATTTTTTTTAATAAAACCTTTTCTCTCTCTCAAAGCCAATCATAAATTGCCAATCACAAGTCCCAAAACGAAAACTGGTAGTGCCAATCCACAGAGCACCATTATCAAACAGTTCGTGGTAATGAGCTATAAGTATGGAGCAACTAGACCCAATAGTAACCCAAACTCTAAAAAAATAAAACATATTGACAATATTTAACGTACAAAAAAAATTAGTTTTTTATGCTGATTCATTAAGTTTAATGTTACTCATCAAGAGCTACTAGCCTGAGAAAATGTGTCTGATTTTCGAAGAAGGGGAAAACCCCTCAAATTATGAAGTGATCTTAACGAAAATCACACCATCAGATTCAGCATATGAGCGAACTCCTCTATTATAGGCTACTCTTCTCTATAAGAAAACAAAATACTTCCAATAAGTTTACATTTTCAAAGTCACATTTTAGAATTTTGGGTCACCTCTCTCTCTCACTCTTTCTTTCCCTCTCTGTTACTTTCTTCCTATCTCTCTCATGCTCCCCTTATTTAATTTCACCTCCCTGTTTTCTTACAACTCACATCCTCTTGAGTTAATTGTCGTAACAGTGATAATAGCAGGACCGTGATTGTGGGATTAGTTTGTGATCACACCGTTACAATATAAGTTTCTTGAAGCCTTTAACGGCTATTAATTTAAGAAAACTAAGTTTTTTGACGGAAGTTAAGAGCGAAGTTGAAACTAAAAACCACAGTTTATAGAATTAGCAGTATGATCATACCCTATCTCACCCATTATAAAAACCCGGACCAAGGTGCGAGTGCTCCAGAGAGCGTTTTTGCAGATATAAACATAAGCGGCATTAGATCTTTTCACGGGTAGACAAGTCAGATTTCTCTTGGACACGAAACAAGTGGAAACCCGCTATTACGAATAATGCACTTTGTAACCATTTCTCATTGATTGACGGAAACAGACTAACCCGCTAATGTAGAAATAAGTGGGAGGAGCTTTTTGTTCGTACGAGAATAAAGACCAGAAATGATCTGCGCTAAACTTACTGGATAATTCTATAAACTGTGCTAAAAACGAACAAAAATTATTGCTTCGCAGTCTATCTAACACATATCAATACAACTACTACAAATAAACCAAATAATCATATTTCCCTATGTTTTTAGGATTATAGAAAACTAGCACTTTACTGAAAACACAGAAACCAAGTATAAAAAACAAGAATGTTGATTTATTAGTTAAAAGTGAGTACGTAGCCTAACAACAACAAACTAATGTATAAAGCTTTTCAATGTCTTACATCAGCTGTGATATCAGTAACTTTCATTATACAATTAAAATTATCTTTAAAACAAAAGCATAAAAATAAATACTTTTTTAATAACCGAAAAGTCACTGAACAGCTTACAGAAATATTGGATTGATTTGTCAGGTAACATTTTGACCTCACCAGCTAAAATACCAATATTGAGCAATAAGCAATCTTAAAATTGTAAGAAATACACTTTAGTATTACCCCAAAAAAAGTGGCCTTAATCGGTTTACTTTTATCTGTACCAAAACTCCTATATTATTTTCTGTTTTCAGTAAAGCGCTAGTTTTCTATAATCCTACAAACATAGGGAAATATGATTATTTGGTTTATTTGCACTAGTTTTATTGATATATGTTAGATAGACTGTGAAGTAATAATTTTGTTCGTTTTAAGTTTCAACTTTAGTCTTTACTTCCCTCAATTTTTTTTTAATTAATCTTTGCCCGTTTTTAATTTAAATTTAATGCAGAAGCAACACTGCAATGATATTTTTTTTCGAGGGTAGGGGCAGATGGTGGTGGAAACGTATTTAAATACAGACCATTTTGATATTACTTTTAGTCTTCGTGTGGATAACTTTTCTACCAAATGTTTTTATTCCATTTTTATTATTCATTTGGAGACTCAGCAGGTAAAGTTAATTTGTCAGGTAACATTTTGACCTCACCAGCTAAAATACCAATATTGAGCAATAAGCATTCTTAAAATTGTAAGACATACAATTTAGTATTACCCCAAGAAAAATGTCACATTGTCAGGTCACACAGGGATTGAGTAGTTATTTTTCTAAGCTCCTTGTAGTCCGTGACTGCTTTAAAGTTCCTGCT
>JAQQPU010001832.1:11616-41684 GCA_029168905.1 Artemia sp. Kazakhstan ARC1039 | reverse complement strand
AAAAAAAAAAAAAAAAAAAAAAAAAAAAAAAAAAAAAAAAAAAAACACCCAATGCCTTGGCTATTTTACTTTTTACATCGTCACTGCATCCGCCATCTTTACTAATAATACAACTCAGATAAGTGAAGCCATCCACTTGATTGATTTTCTTGTTACTTAGCAACACTGTTTCACCCTCATTTATTCCTAGCTTAAGTAACTTGGTTTGTTTAACGGTAATTTTCAAACCTATTCTTGCCCATTGAGCTCTCAAAACCTCCATCAAACTTGTACATTTCACTATCATTTTCGTTTAGGATAATCGAATCCTCAACACAATCTAAGTCTAGGAGAATTTTAGCTTCCCATTTGATTCCATGCTCTCCTATAGCCTTTTATACGTTCCTTAGGACAGACTCCATCAAAATGATCCGTATAAATGGAGATAGAATCCAACCCTAACTCCTGATCAACACTAGCCTTATTTTCTACCTCAACCACAGCAATGTTACTCTTATACATAGCACTAATCATTTTATTAAGTTTATCTGGTATACCATACAAGGATATGACTTTCACTAAAGCTCTTCTTTCAAATGCTTGTTTATAATCTATACAGCTGACGACTAAGGGGCCTTATGGTTCCAATACTTCTCAATTACTCAACTAAGAGTGGAAATTTGGTCAGCATACCCTCTTCCCTTGTTAAGACTGCACTGTTCTCTTGAAATTTCATCTTCTATTAGTATATTCTTTTTTTTTTAACTTTTTATCAATACTTTGGTTTCTCTCTAATTTATTATTAATTAATTATAATAATCGATTAATAAATTAATTAAAATAACTAATCAATAAATTAAATTAATTTTCGCTACTGGTAAATAAAATTTTGCTGATGAAGAAAACTTGAAGAACACGAAGAAATTCAACTAGAGATATTATGATTGGGATGAATGGGCGACTCCAACAGCTCTGCTCTTTCTCTGCCTAGTCCTTGGGCCTATTTATCAACCAGTTTCCAGGAATACCTCCTTAAGGCAAGGAATAAGCATCCTCATTGCAAAACAGCTTTTGAAACTTTTTAGTAGTATTATAATAAACTTCTTTACATCACAACAAAAACCCCCCAAGTAATATCTAAAATGTATCTTGTAAGATACACCATTGAGAATATGACCTTGACAGGTTTGTCATAGCACAACACCACACCTCCCTCTAGTTCAAACCATTTATTGCTGCATCATAAGCATAACCAGGTAATGAACACAGTAGATTTGATTTTTAACCTTGTGCATAACCCAGTCATCTTAAATAAACACATCTAAAAATCACCCTTCAACCTTAAAAGCCGTCTGCTGCTTCAAAATTTCCTTATATCACACCTTGGAGCGAATCTAAAGATTTCCATCCTTGTAATGCTCCATGATGACTTTGTTTGACGCGGTTGTTTGTTGGTGTGGTTGTTGGTTGTTTGACGCGGTCGCTTGCTACATTTGGGTTGAGGACTCAAAAGCCTCCCAGTTGTACAGGAACTCTGTCTATAGCCATTCTTTGTCAAGATTTTGCTTGAATGCACCTTTTAGATGAACAGCCACTGTATTTTTAGAGAGTTGATTTCACAAGTTTGTTACTTGCTGACTGAAAAAATGACTTCTTTCTTGGATTGAGGAGTGTTTCTTGAAGATTTTTTTGGAATGCCTTCTAGTCAAAACGTTCTAGGTGGGAAGGCGAGGAGACCAGGAAGAATATATTTGGAAATAATTTTATGGGCCATAATCATGTCGAGGAATATTACTTCTAATAGTAATAATGATTCATTCTTCTTGGCAATTAATGCGTTGCATCTTTGGTATCCCCAAAGGTGGGAAAAAAGACGGGAGGCATTACTATTATTATGGTCGAACTCGAAAAACTGACTTGAGGCTCAGGTCACCAAGGTCCATTGCCTCCACAACCTAATAAAACAAAATCAATGCAGCATAAATTGCTGCTGGGCTACTGACGGGGGCAAACCCAGCGATGAATTTCGGAGGGGGATGGATATTTTGACTGAGGGATGGTAGTACTGGTTAAAAAGGAAAAACAAAGTTTTTAGAATATAAGGTATATTCTTTATTGAAACAACACTGTAAACATGTAAGTACAAAATAAAATCAAGCCTCCTTTTGTGTTGCGAGCCAGTTTCTCCAAAATGTCTTCTGCTTTGACTGGAACATCCCTGTGTATGGATAATAAGGCCAATCCATTAAGCCATTCCTGGCAAAAGATTTCACTCTTCTCAGGGTAGAAAAAGGAGGCTCGCGCGTAGCCATAGTGACGGGAACTATTGCACTAATCTTGAAAAATCGATGTAAAGTGAGGGAAATGTTCTTATCACGTTCTATTAAGCACGTTATGAAATATTTTGGTGCCACGTTTTCAGACTGCATTCACCTTCTCCTCCACAGAGCTAACTCAACTTGCAAGCTTCCTCTACAGCTGTCTGCATCAAGATACCAAAAATTAGTCAGAGTACCCAATATATCCGATATTTTTTTCTTCCTCGAAGGAAATGCAGTGCTGAGGAAATAATTATTGCAGTGACTCCAGCAACTTTCTGTGACTAAGAAGTCGCTGATGCAGCTGCTGCAGAAAGTAGTCCATGAATGTGATAAACACAAAAAGTCGGTAATATGTTTCAGGATCCTGACACTGTTGCGTAAAGATTCCTATACATTTGTTTTGGAGCTCATCTGGGAACTCTAACGCTGATTTCATAACATTGACTAGTGTTGGGCGATATTCAATATCGATATTAATATATAGAGCAAGTATCGATATCGAAAACAATATTTGAAATTTTTTGACTATTTTCGGCTTTTTCTACTATCTACCGGTGAACATCCAGCAGAAAAGATCAAACGTAAGAAATTGTTTCGAAACTGGCCGAGAAGAAGAACAATTATGTATTTAATCCATAGACTCATACATGCCGATACATAGTATACATACTTGAATCTATAAGTTGGCATAGCCTGTTCTCAAACTAAAAATACGTTTAGTAAGGGTGGACTTTCAAATGTTGCTGAGGACCTCCGAAGGGCTTGGCTGCATTAAATACCTTCTAGGCTTATAGGCCTTGCTCAGACCACATCCGTCACGATTGTCACATATCTTGATCAGCGTTTCATGGTCTATTTCCCCAGATGATCTTCTCCGAGTTGAGAGTAAAATAGAGAGAGATATGGATTTGGCCTTACTGGCAGCTGAATCTGTATCAATAGATGCAAGTGCTATGACAATCCCTGTGATTCAGCCAAGACAGAATCAAGCTAATTTGTGGGGAGTGCATGGCAAAGTTTGAGTAGGCAGTGCAATGCATGCTTCGCCAGCAGCCAAATACTAGGAAAAACGTATATGAGGGGCATCCCTCTCATATACGAAATAATTTCCGTTTGTTTCAAATTTTAAAGCTGAACCTTAATTTCAGGTGATTTTTTATTTAATGACTGAAAGGTAGAACCAATTATCAGCGAAGACATGTTGCTAATGTTGAATAGCCGAAATTAGTCAGTAGCTTATCTTTCTTTATCCTGAGGCCAAGTAATTTCAAATCTGGATTTCTATAATACTCCTTTATGTAATCGAAGTTTGTTTTTATTGTTAGATTTTACATTATTTAAAGTTTGAAGAAAAATTGAGCAAAATACGCTTTAATTATAATTTTTATTTAACTTTGGCAAAGGCAAGAGTTAATCTGAATAAAAAAAACTGATCAGAAATATCGAAATCGAAAGCAAAAAATATCGATATATCGTTTAATCAAATTATCGCCCCAACATTAATCTTGACACATTTCAGCCCCTTCAGTAAAAAGTGGATGAAACATAGCTTCACTTTTCTCTCTCATGTCTCAAACCTTGCTCTTAAGTTCATCAGCGAGTTTAAGAAAGTATACGATATCTATTGTTTCTTATTGCAAAGATTTCGACAAATTGTGGGACAGACTAAAAACTTTACTGATAGTAACTATAGCAGCAACAGAACTGCATCTCAATAGCAGATAGCAAAGAGTAAGCTCTGCCTGAGGATTCAGAATCTGAATCAGGATGTTCTTGAATTTTCCACATAGCTTTACAGATAATAACGAACATATACGTTTTGGGATCCTCTGACGCTGTTGCGTAATTATTCCTATACGTTCGTTTTGGAGCTCATCCGGGCACTCTAATGGTGATTTCAAAATCTTGACACAGTTCAGTCCCTTCAATAAAAAGTGGATGAAATATACCTTCACTCCTCTCTCTCATGTCTCAAAAGATGTTGACAAATTGTGAGACAGTAACTTTACTGACAGTAACAATAGCTGCAACAGAACTTCGTCTCAACAATAGATAGCAAAGAATAAACTCTGCTTGAAGATCCAGAGTCTGAATCAGGATGTTCTCGAATTTCCCTCATAGCCTTACAGATAATAATTAATATATCTTTAAACAAAATAATTGCTTTCAAGTGCTCAACCCATCTAGTCTCACAAAATTTGTTCAACCTTACTCTTTTTGTCCCTGTGATAAGATTAATTTCTTGAACAATTTGTTTGAAAATTGCAGAGCTTTTGGGTGAAATTCTAAAAAAATAATAACTGCTTTTGAAGTTCCTAGACAATTTCTTATAACAGGTATGTTGTATGAATGACACAGGGCTAAGTTTAAGAAGTGGCTTGCACAGCGAACATAGACTGCATACAGAAAAATTTCACAGAGCATAGCAGCACAACTTTGAAACTGGCTATTCATAGATGAAGCTCCATCATAACCTTGCCTCCTTAAGTACATTAATTACTTCCCATTCCAACTAAAATTTGTATCAACCAATTAAGGTCTGCTATCAACCAACTACTTCTTTTTGAAAAAGTCTATAATTGTTGATTTCCGTTTTGAAATGATGGACGACTAATTAACANCTATAATTGTTGATTTCCGTTTTGAAATGATGGACGACTAATTAACAAACAGGGGCATAGACATCTATATAAACACTGAAAAAGCAAACGCATGATTTAAACAAAGTTCAACAATCTTAAAAGCCCGAGCTTACAACAGCACGTCGCTTACTTGGCAGCAGCCTGGCATTGTTCCCAACTGCATTTTCATAAACAAAAATTCTCGTGTGGAGATCATTACACATTACCTATTTGTTGTGCATACATCACTATACATCAATAAGATTAAAACCCATAATGAATTTGGTTAGCTTTTATATGACAGTTTTGTTCTAAACTTTATTTTATTAAATGAATAAATCATTCAATTTTTATCCTCACCAAAATAAGATTTACAACATACATTATCCTTCTGTATTACTCCAGATCTATAAAAATGTTGACCCTACAGGACACATTTCCCAAATTTTGGGTGGGGGGATGTATCCCCGCTACCCCCCCAAGAGTTCACCTCTGGCTATTGATGCCCCCTTGAGCATGGTATTTTGATATAGGACTATATTATCTCCCTATTTTATTTATAGAAGAGCCTTCCTTGGTACATTGTTCTCCCTCACTCAAAAAGCCCTGCCAGCCAGCTTCCAACTAGCTTGTGCTGTGCAACAGTTGTCCCTTAAAAGAGATGGGAGAGTCAGCCACCACTTGCCAGCCATGATTAACAAGCATTTGATCCTTAGAACTGGTATTATAACTTCTTTCTCACACCTTACATTGCTTCTTAAGGGATCTTTTCTACTGCAATGGTGAGTGTTTCATCTGTCCAGCACGGTGGACCACAAGGGTATAATTTTTGGCAGTCATTACTGGCTTACCACAACCAGCAAGACCCTAAGGAGGATGGCAAGTAGCTGGATGGTCACTGAAATTAGCAGTAATAGGCAATGGTTTGTGCTCACTACTCTTAGGTGTACCATGAGAAGATTGTCACCACTACCCCAAAGGAGAGGGGTATCTGGCAGGCCACTCTACAGGACTACCCAGACTGATCCAAGCCTCCACAAGATGCTGATCCAGATACATATGCACCTGATTACTATAATGTCTTGAATTTTCATATTACTGGAAGTAAACTGGGTAAAATTCCTTGATTAACAGGGATGGAAGAATGTATTAAGGATACCTTCACATCTCATCCCTGGAGATGGGAGGTGAAGATTTAACTTTAAAGGAACTTTTAAATATATGTAAAAAGTACATTATCCATTTCCTTATGCATGGGAACTTGTGGCCCACACTGTATAACACATTCTTCACTAGATCAAAAACTTGAAAGACTTTCAAGGCATTCTTCAGTGTATATAAATGGCTCCCCCATGATTATTGTTATTAGCTTATTCCATTGCAAAATACTGATAATGAAAGAAACCTTATTTGAGATTTTAGGGCAAAATAATTTGAAACCAAATTCTCTATCAGCCATAAGTGTTTCAGATATTAAATGAATTTAACCCTTAAAAAACTCCTTAGAGATGGGAGGAGTTGTTGTTAAGAACAGAATATAAACTTTTGATGGTCAATGCCAACAAGCTAATTTTTTTTGCCTAATCCTGTCAGTTGCCTTTTTTTTCAAAAAACTAATGCATAAAAAACATGAATAAGAGAACAACACAAAATCCAATTATAAGAAGTAAGTTTCCCCAAATACAATTAACATATAGTATGATAGCAATGATTTCCTTAGCAGGGGGGGGGGGGGGAATCTAAAATAGTTCTACTCATCTAAAAGTATAAAATTAAAATTTTATTATAAATACCTTTAACTCTTCCAATAAGCTTCTTATTATTCCTGAGGTTTATCAAGACCTGGCTGTTTTGGCGAACTGCATTTGTAAGAATTGAAAGAGGTCCAGTTTTGAACTCCTCTTCTTCCTGCTTTTGTAGTTCTTCAAAGGTCATCTCCTGCCTTGGTTTTGCCATTCTGCTACACTAAACCTCTTCTAATAAACTAGAAATTCAATAATAATTACTACAGATGAACTCTTTACTAGTATACTTCTACACAGGAGTGGGATGGATGTGGTTAACCCTTACAGAAGGGGAATGAACTCCATGAGGATTCAGATGTACATTCCAAGACCACACTGGGTATCAATACAAGTTTAAAGAATAACAAAAAAATATAAAAATAATTAAGAAAACCAGGGTGATTTTCAGCTAATTAAAAAAACAAAGTGAAAAGACAAAAATAAATATATTTCAGCAATGACCCCTGCTAAGCTGTCCTCAGTGTTCGACACAGAAAAAAAAGAAGACAAATTTTACTTTTTGAAGTGAAACCTAACAAAACAGAACTTATTATTCTTCTGTGTTTCTTCTCTTAGGTTTCACTTCAGAAGGTTAGTTTTTTTGGTTGAACACTTGATAGAGATTATTGCTGAAGGCTGAAAATCACCCAAGCTCTCTTATTATTTTTTTCATCAAAGATCCAGATGTTTTGTCCTAAGACAAACTTTCTGTAAGTCCCCAACCCTTCTTCTGGGTGAATTAAGCTTACCATCACTTTAGTTATACACACATAGGTACATACAGCTGAAACTTTATGTGTTTAGAGGGGGTATGGGGTGCAGGAGCAGGTTCGAAACACTATATTACAGCCCCAATATATTTTTACTGGGCAAATGGGCTGATGGAAATAAATGATTTAAAATCAATGGAGGAAGATTGCTCTTTTGGTAAAAAAAGAAGAATGAAGTAATTTTGACAGCAAAATCGCCAAAATTAGTCAGTAAAATGACTGATCACTTGAAAAAATCTGTTACCCCCCCCCCCCCTCCTCTAGACATTTTACCTCTATGTGCGTGTGATGGGGGGGGGGGGGTCAAAATGGCCTATATCACAGCTCTGTATAATATAAAAAAATACACACAATAATAACATGAGCAATAAAATGACAGAACTGATATTTCAGAACATTAGAAAACTACAAAATTAATCATGTGTCAGAAAAAGTTACAAAGTTTTCTGAATCCAATCATTAAAGAATGGGCACAGAAAATCTTCCCTTTTGGTACAAGCAATCTTCCCTTTTTGGCATATATAAAAGCTCCACCCATATTCTTGTCCATCAACAATTCAGTGTATATTACCCTGGAACAGGTATTTTGGCAGAAATTTTCTCAAAATACCTTTGAAACCAACTCAAGGCTTCGAAACCTACTTGTAATTTTTAAAAACATCCAATAATAACATTACACTATTAACTACCAATTTGTATACATGTATTGGAATAAATTAATTTAAAATTAGATTCTTTAACATTTAGTGTTACAAAGGTGAAGCCAAGTTTAGCATTAAAGAGAAATCTGACTTGTCTACCCATGAAAAATCTAATGTTGCTTATGTTTTAACATTCTCTGTAGCACTTGCATCTTGGTCCAGCTTTGTATAATGGTTGAGATAGAAAATGATTGCACCATATACATGTATATACAGTGCTCTATTCAAGAGAAATCTGAAACTAAACTCTAACCGTTTCATACTTCAGTAAAAAATAAAAAAAAAAAAAACTTAGGAAATATTTCCTTTAACAGATATATATTTAAAATTTGGGACATGGTTCTTTTTCTTTTTAATGCTCCAAGAAACTTCACCTAAATTCCTTACAACTTGTACAGATTTTTGGTTAATACATTTTGAGTCAAATTACATCGAATATATAAAGGAAGCATGACATTTTTTAGGAGAAAAGGGGAGGCAAATTTGTCACTTCAGGATAAAACCAGAACAAAACCCCCTAAACCCCTAATTCCTGAAACATGGTTAGGGACAACAATTCAATACCATCAGTAAGAAGTGTTGCCAGGAAAACTATAGTGAAGAGGACAAGGCTATGAAAAATAAGTGGGAACAATTCAAGAGAAATCTGACTTGTCTACACATGAAAAAATCTAATGTTGCTTATGTTTTAACATTCTCAGTAGCACTTGTATCTTGGTCCAGCTTTGTATAATGGTTGAGATAGCGAATGATTCCACTGTATAAATGTATATACAGAGAAAACAGAGAATTCAAGAGAAATCTGAACCTAAACTCTAACCCTTTCATATTCCAGTAAAAAAATAAAAAAAAAACTTAGGAAAAATTTCCTTTAACAGATATATATTTAACATGTGGGACATGGTTCTTTTTCTTTTTAATGCTCCAAGAAACTTTACCTAAATTCCTTACAACTTGTACAGATTTTTGGTTAATACATTGGAAGTCAAATTGCATTGAATATATAAAGAAAGCATGACATTTTTTAGGAGAAAGGGAGGTGAATTTGTCACCTTACCTTAATCACCTTAATCCATTTGAGAGCTTTAAGGTCCTCCAGACCTGTAGTACTCTTGAGTCGACAACTCCCAATTGAACCTCCACTGCCTCTTCTCCCACTCCTTGTCAACGTGGCATTTGAATGACTGGATGGAGGGAGTGCTGACAGTTGAGTCCTTCAATTGATTCCAATGGTTTATGACTCTTCTTGAGAAGTACATTTGACAGGTTCTCGATTGGGAGCTTAACTTTAGTAGCTTCTTGGAGTGTCCTCTTGTGTAATGATGGCTTGTGCTATGACTGCTGCTAAAGATGGTAGTTTTCTTCTTGAAGTTTGTAAGTCAGCATCATATTGCTACACATGCGTCTGCAGACGAGGGTAGATAGCTTTAGTTGCTTGAGGTGGTCCTAATATGAAGTTGATTTTAGGTTTTTATGCACTTTGTTGCTCGCCTCTGAACATTTTCGATGAGTCTTACATCTTGCCAATAAGAAGGACCTGCAAGGCACATGCCAAAATCGAGATGGGGACTGATGAGAGCTTTATATAATTTTATGAATATTGTTACCTCTTGGCTACTGATGGTCTGTTTTAATAGGCCAAGGCTGGAATTTGCATGGGAAACAACATGCTGGATGTGGCTGTGGAACTTCAACTTGTTGTCAATGATGACACCAAGGTTCTTTTCTTCTTCTCTATTCTCTTCTTCTTTGTCACTTTGAGATAAAACCAGAACAAAACCCCCTAAACCCCTAATTCCTGAAACATGGTTAGGGACAATAATTCTATGCCATCAGTAAGAAGTGTTGCCAGGAAAACTAAAGTGAAGAGGACAAGGCTATGAAAAATAAGTGGGAACAATTCAAGAGAAATCTGACTTGTCTACACATGAAAAAATCTAATGTTGCTTATGTTTTAATGTTCTCCATAGCACTTGCATCTTGGTCCAGCTTTGTATAATGGTTGAGATAGGGAATGATTGTACTGTATAAATGTATATACAGTGCTCTAGACATAGAATATACTGAAGAAGGTTCTCTTAAACAAAAAAAAATTGTTCAATTTATTTAGAGTTAAATTACACATATATTTTTTAATTTACTGTAATCTTGTCACCTTTTTTAATTCAATAGTTACCAGCTACTGGTAACAATTCAATAGTTACCAGCAATTACCAGCTACTGGCATTGATATGTGGTTTTGTCCTTAAACAAATTTAAGTCTTAATTTTTATCACTAATATTGAAGATATGATTTAAGTGCAAATTTGCAAAATCTATATAAACAATGACACCATCAAATTTTATCTGACCCAAAGTAGATGTCATCAGTGAATCACTTACTGACAAACCAAAAAACTGCTGATAACATAGTGTTTTGCCAAGACAAATTTCGCATTTGGGCAGTAGGCAGAAGGCTTGTAAAAGCTAAATTACCTTGCACACTTTTGAATGTATGGTTTATTATAGAAACTTTGTTTATTCAATAGCATTGTGTATAATAAATTTATCACTACCAGTGGTGCCAATTGAGGGGGGGTTGTCCCCCTTTCAGATTTTAAAATTCTATTTGTCAGTATTAATGTTTAAAAGTATTTTTTTTCAGCATTTGCATTAAAAAAATGAAGAAAAAAAATTTCCCCCCCCCCAACTTATTTTTTAAAAATGCTTTCTGTCCCCCCCCCCTTGCATTTACATGAACTGGCACTAAAATTGATTTATTGGGAAAGTGACAATTCTTATTATGACTTTGCAAGGAATTCCTTATTGTATGATAAAATGAAGAAAATTGTGGAGAAAAAAATAAGGATATTTCCACCAAAGTGCCCAGATTTCTTAACTGGCTGGAAATACCCTTGTGTTTTTATTCTCCACAACTTTCTTCATTTTGTCATGCATAGTCAGTGTTGTGTTACAAATTATTTACCTTACCATTTGGATTCCTCTACTCTGGCAGTTAGGAAGTACTGAAAATTTTCATTAAAATTTAGAAGCACTGTTAACTTTTGATTTTGTAACATGTACTAGTTAATGATACAATGAAATTAAAAATTGAAGGATAATCTGTCAAGTCTAAACTCTCAAATGTTTTACTAAAAAACCTTTCTAGCAAATTAATCATTTTCATGCAACTCTGAAAAGTTATGCCAGCTTTGCCACTCACAGAGACAATCTGTCTTGGCTATACTCTAATTATGTCTTAAAGTCTTCTATCACTTTGTCCAATTTTTTTTTTATTTTGACTGGATGAGTCAAATGACAAGTTTAACATTAAATTGCTATCAATTTATCAAAGTATTTGAATGCTACTTGAGCAGGGCAAATCTTGGAAACAGCATCTGTGACTGCCAGCTCAGCAAAAGATTCTCAACCTTCAGACCCCCCCCCCCAAGAAAAAAGTAGTAAGTTGTATGAGTGCTTAAATACAGCATAAATCTATCCTATAATTATAAAATAATATTGCCAGATATATGTGAGGCACTGAAGATTCAGTAGATAGACTGTTTATTTATTTACCTGTATTTGTGACAATACACTCTGTCCCTGATGGTTCCAGATATAGCCTAGCATGAATGATATATCTATTCTTTATTTTTATCTAGTCATGCATTATGTGAACATTGTAAACCAGTTTAACATATTCTTGACCAAGTGAAATCATGTCCATCTGAGTGACAACCATGGAATTATTGGAAAAAACAATATGCAAAAATGATATAGAAATGTGAATAACAATGAAGAACAATTTTATCAATAGCCTAGAAACATAGCCTACAACATATTAACAATGTAAAAATGTCCTTATTTTAGTGTTTACTAAATAATGAAAGCCTACTGCATATTAATGAAACAAGCATTTTTCTTGGTTTATTAGTTTTTTTTTCTAGTTTTGTATAGCCTACTTCCATGGCTATATCTGGGACTATCAGGGAGAGGGGGAGGGATTGCATTGTCATAAAAATAAATATGATGCTTGGAAAGAGCATAGAACAAGGAAGCTAATGGTAGCCTATTAATTATATTAACACATTTTCTTCTATAGGAGCACTAGTATAAGTTCTGTTTTTTTTTTTTTTTTGCTTCATCAAAAATATTTTACTTTTATCTGCTCAGATTATTTTTATTTCATGTGATCCTAGAGAATAGCATCTATCCAAAAGGAGACCTACTAGAACAAAAAGAGAGACATGTTTTGCAACAAGTCTATGGCTTCCTCCTTTATTGAATAAAATAAATAATGTTTAACATNGTCTATGGCTTCCTCCTTTATTGAATAAAATAAATAATGTTTAACATGCTAATTTTATGCTTCTTTTCATAGTTTTATGTATTTTGACAATTTATCCTCAGCCCCCTCCCCCTTATATAGCCCTAGGCTATATACCAAACAAATCAAACGGTACCTTTAGATTCCTTATTTTATGCCCCTTTTC
Organism: Artemia sp. Kazakhstan ARC1039; assembly: GCA_029168905.1. NCBI lineage: Eukaryota > Metazoa > Arthropoda > Branchiopoda > Anostraca > Artemiidae > Artemia > Artemia sp. Kazakhstan ARC1039. Next base: position 29,036 of record JAQQPU010001832.1, on the reverse strand, counting down.
AACTACATAAATACATGTAAACCTGATAATGTATCCTCTCCCCATGATGGGCACATATAGCCTATAGCCTTAATAATGTTAAATCTATACTTTTTCATATTTTATTTATGATGTAAATGAGAGGTATGTTCAAACTCCCCCCCCTAATGTGCAAATATATACCCTGAATTGGTATATATAGGGGTGGGGGGGGGTTAAAATTCATTTCTGACAAAAATGATTATTATATTTGGAAAGAGCATAAAAAGGCATTGAGTGACACATTCACTTTATTCATAAGTCAATAGGCATGGCATATTTTTGGCCGTGGATTCATTACTGAAAATTTCATTTTCCTGTTCTAACCACTTTCCTAGATATCAAACAGTAGGTGAACTAGAACATTACTGGTGAAATTTTCCCCAAAGTGTAGGGATCTTATACTGCAGTATAACAGGGACAGTCCAAAACATATCTGTATTTTTTTGGAGGGTAAAATTCTACTTTAGTAATTTTTAGCTATCTTTGAAAGGGGTTAGGTTAGGAAAATGAAACTTTCAGGGATGGGTCCACAGGCTAAAGTATGGGTAAATATTTACCAAATCATATTATTGAGTTACAACTAAAGTGAATATACCACTCAATGCCTTTTTTATGCTCTTCACAAATACAATAATCATTTTGGTTGGAAATGAATTTTAGTCCCCATCCCCATATATACCAATTCAGGGTATATATTTGCACATTAGAGGGTTGGGGGTAGTTTTATTTCTGATGTAAATGAGAGGTAAGTTTAAAATTTCCCTCCACCTTTGAATGTTCTGCTTATTATGAAGTAAGAATTGTTTTCTTAACATGTTCTAGGATTACATCCTGGTACTTTCTATATTTGTCATTTTTTGCTACATCAGACTAGCCTACCAAAATTTTACTGCTCTAAGCAAAAAAATCAAATATTACTAAACTACTAAGAGAGCATTGAAGAGGATTTGAATAGGTTTACCCAAAGCCCTTAGATTTCTGCTAAGGGTAGAATATGATTGCCCATAAGAGGGGCAGGAGGGGACTCTATCCCTCTGGCTGTATGATGCTGCCTTATATTTTTGTTTTGAGATTTCTATTATACAGCATTGGAAGACATTAGACCAGGTAAGCCCCCTACAATTCAGCTCATGGGCACCCTTGGAGTAGAATGAAGGAAGATGTTTGCAAAAAATGTCCTGAGAAGTAGCCTAGGCCATGGTCAGATTCCTCAACTTGACAGAAAAATTGTTTTCTGTCAAAAGGTGTAGGCCTAAGATTTTAATACAGTAATTTACTAAGACCAGGCTAAGGAATGTTACCATTGTTCTTCCATAGATCAAAAATTTCCCCAATTTTATGGGTTATTTGATAAGCCTGGAAGGCATTCTGTCACTCAACTTGTACAAGATGGATCTAAAATCTGCGACCCAAGGGAGATAGCTAATGCATTAAATAAGCAGTTTATTTCAGTATTCACAGTTGCAGATAATGCCCCACTTCCAGACCCCCCGCAGTACAAAATTCAAAAAAGTATGCCACCCATTAATATTACTAAAGTAGATGTAGAGACTTGACTAAAGAAGATTAACCCAAATAAATCAACAGGACCTGACGGAGTGCCCCCTCGGCTCTTAAAGGAGACGTATGCAGTACTATCACATCCTCTCACCCTACTATTCCAAAAGTCCCTAAATACTAAATCTATTCCCCAAGACTGGAAGGAAGCTTACATTACACCTGTTCATAAAGGAAGCAGCAGAGATGAAGCCAGCAACTATCGACCAATTAGTCTCACCTCGGGAGTGGGAAAATTTCTTGAAGGCATAGTTAATTCAGCCATTATTGAACACCTAAATGCAAACAAGCTACTATCTCCTAGCCAGCATGGCTTCTGCCCCAGTCAATCAGTTGATACTAACCTCATTGATGCTTACGAGCATGTCACAGAACTTATGGACACGGGATCCCCAGTTGACATGATATTATTAGACTTAGTGAAAGCATTTGATAAAGTATGTCATAGGAGGCTAAATTCTTAACTCCATGCAATAGGCCTCCACGATGAAGTCATAAATTGGACGATGCAATTTCTTACCAACAGGAAGCAGGTGGTAAGAGTATTTGGGGATGGTGGATCAATTTTCTTCTCAGAATCAGCAGATGTAGAAAGCAGAGTACCCCAAGGCACGGTTTTGGGCCCAACTCTATTCAACATCTATATTAATGATGTATCTTCAATCATAAAGAATAAGATTTGCTTATATGCTGATGATTCCAAAATAATTGGTCCAATTTATGACCCCCAAAGTACCAAAGACATCCAAGCAGATCTCAACACACTCTCAACATGGGCAAAAACCTGGCGACTAGAATTTAAAATCCAGAAATGCAAGGTCATACACTTTGGAGCAAACAACCCTCTCAGCCAGTATTTTATGGAATCCAATTGTGGTTTTAAACAGCCACTTACAACCAGTCACTGCAAAAAAGATCTGGGAGTCTTGGTTGATAACACGCAGTCTGCAGTAGCCAAAGCCAACCAAACTCTCGGTATAATAAAGAGAACATTCTGCAGTAGATCTCCAGCAGTGATTACTAAGCTCCTAAAGGGCCTGATCTGTCCAAAATTAGAATTTGGGATGTCCATTGCCACGCCAGTTAACAAGCTTGACCAATTGATTCTGGAATTGGTGCAGCAGAGAGCAACAAAATGCATAAGGGGTTTTCAAAATTTGCCATATTCTACCAGACTCCAGAGGCTCAAAATACCATCTCTCACATACCGACATAAGTGAGGAGATGTATTGATGACATTCAAATTGATCTGCAACCACAATATCATCCCTGACTTATTCCAGTTAGATAGTTTGTCAAGAACAAGAGGGCACCCCCTAAAGCTCTACCAGAAACATGCTAATACCAGGCTGCGAAACAAATTTTTCTCCAACCGTGTGGTTGGCTTATGGAATTCCCTTAGCCAGAATGCAGTCATGTCCCCTAATACTGAAGCCTTCAAGTCAGCTGTTGACAGAGATTGGTGCAGCAAGCCATGGCGCACAGTTTGGGATGTGCCCAATGAGCTGAGCCACCTTCATCATTGACCAGCGTCTACAGGATTTGTCCTTAGTGCTGGCTAGTGCGATTTAAGGTAATATCCATAAGCATTCTTAGCCTAGACTGATTCTTAGCCTAGAGAAAAGAAAAGGCTAAAAGACAAATTTTAGCCCACAGATTTAAGACTAGCCTTTCTTTATAGTCAAATTTTCAAAGCAAGATTAACCATTGAATACAAGCACAAATTAGGCTAGTCCAAAACTTACAATGAAAATTGACCTAAGTTTGAATTCTAATTGTCATTTCTTCACTCCTTTATTGAATAAAATAAATAGGTAAAGTTCTACAAAACCATATTATTGAGTTAGGACAAAAGTGAATACACCATTCAATGTCTTTTTTATGCTGATTACAAATATAATAATCATTTCCATTGGAAATAAATTTCACCCCCCCCCCTATATATGCCAATTCAGGGTTAGGTTAGGTATTGCCTATATAGGAGGGGGGGGGGGGCTGAAATTCATTTCCAATAGAAATGCTTATTATATTTGTAATCAGCATAAAAAAAGGCATTGAATGGTGTATTCACTTTATTCCTAACTCAATTTTGTAGAACTTAACCAATAAATAATGTTTAACATACTAATTTTATGCTTCTTTTCATGGTCTTATATGTATATTGACAATTTATCCTCAGCCCACCCCCCTTGTATAGCCCTAGGCTATATACCAAAAAAACCATATGGTACCTTTAGATTCCTTATTTTATGCCTCTTTTCAACATAAATACATGTAACCCTGACAATGTATCCTCTCCCCATGATGGGCACATATAGCCTATAGCCTTAATAATGTTAAATCTATACTTTTTCATATTTTATTTCTGATGTAAATGAGAGGTATGTTCAAACTCCCCCCCCCCCCCTAATGTGCAAATATATACCTTGAATTGGTATATATAGGGGTGGGGGTAAAATTCATTTCTGACAAAAATAATTATTATATTTACAAAGAGCATAAAAAAGGCATTGAGTGGTACATTCACTTTATTCTCAAGTCAATAGGCATGGCATATTTTTGGCCCTGGATTCTTACTGAAAATCTCATTTTCCTATTCTAACCACTTTCCAAGATATCAAAAAGTAGGTGAACTAGAACATTACTGGTGAAATTTTCACCAAAAGGGTAGGAATCTTATACTGCAGTATAACAGGGACAGTCCAAAACATATCTGTATTTTTTTGGAAGGTAAAATTCTACTTTAGTAACTTTTAGCTATCTTTGAAAGGGGATAGGTTAGGAAAATGTAACTTTCAGGGATGGGTCCACAGGCTAAAGTATGGGTAAATATTTACCAAATCATATTATAGAGTTACAACTAAAGTGAATATACCACTCAATGCCTTTTTTATGCTCTTTACAAATAAAATAATCATTTTGGTTGGAAATAAATTTTAGTCCCCATCCCCATATATAGCCTACCATTCAGGGTATATATTTGCATATTAGGGGGTTGGGGGTTATTTTATTTCTGATGTAAATGAGAGGTAAGTTTAAACTTTCCCTCCACCTTTGACTGTTCTTCTTATTATGAAGTAAGAATTGTTTTCTTAACATGTTCTAGGCTTACATCCTGGTACTTTCTATATTTGTCATTTTTGGTAAAATTCTACTTTAGCTACTTTTGGCTATCTTGGGAAGGGGTTAGGTTAGGAAAATGAGACTTTCAGGGATGGGTCTACAGGCTAAAGTATGTCCCGGGAAGGTATTTTGAAGTACCTACCTCCACTTCTTCTCCCTCTAGAGGGTCTTGAAATTTGCCTACATGACAGGTTTTCCATTGAAATTTTGACAAAACAACATTTTACCTTAATTTTCAGTTATCAGTTTCTTTTTCTCTGGCTTTAGCTCTGAAAATGCAATTTCAGTTATTTGAGCAGAATTTTAAGACATATAAATAGTTTATTTCCAAAATTTAGGAAATCTTTAAAACCTTATAAATTGGGATTGAGCAAAGTTGTGAAGCTAAAAACAATTTTGTTGTACTTCATTTAAGCAGAAGATCTATTTTGCAAGGTTTCACTTCTATAACTCACATATTTTTAAAGGTCATCAAAGGTCAGGACCCTCTAGAGGGAGAAGGAGTGGAGGTGGATACTTCAAAATATCTTCCCAGGACATACTTTAGCCTGTAGACCCATCCCTGAAAGTTTCATTTTCTTAACCTAACCCCTTTCCAAGATAGTCAAAAGTAGCTAAAGNTAACCCCTTTCCAAGATAGTCAAAAGTAGCTAAAGTAGAATTTTACCTCATTTTTTGCTCCATTAGACTAGCCTACCAAAATTTTACTGCTCTAAGCAAAAATATCAAATATTACTAAACTACTAAGAGAGCACTGAAGAGGATTTGAATAGGTTTACCCATAGCCCTTAGATTTCTGCTAAGGGTAGAATATGGTTGCCCATAAGAGAGGCAGGAGGGGACTCTAGCCCCCTGGCTGTATGATGCTGCCTTATATTTTTGTTTTGAGACTTCTATTATACAGTATTGGAAGACATTAGACCAGGCAAGCCCCCCTACAATTCAGCTCATGGGCACCCTTGGAGTAGAATGAAGGAAGATGTTTGCAAAAAATGTCCTGAGAAGTAGCCTAGGCCATGGTCAGATTCCTCAACTTTACAGAAAAATTGTTTTCTGTCAAAAGGTGTAGGCCTAAGAAATTAATACAGTAATTTACTAAGACCAGGCTAAGGAATGTTACCATTGTTCTTCTGTAGATCAAAAATTTCCCCAATTTTATGGGTTATTTGATATCCATAAGCATTCTTAGCCTAGACTGATTTGAGAAAAGGCTAAAAGACAAATTTTAGCCCACAGATTTAAGAATAGCCTTTTTTTTCTAGTCAAATTTTCGAAGCAAGATTAACCATTGAATACAAGCACAAATTAGGCTAGTCCAAAACTTACAATGAAAATTGACCTAAGTTTGAATTCTAATCGTCGTTTCTTCAAGAAACTGTTCTTTCGAAGGTAACGACATACATGCTGATATAAGAAAAAAGATGGCGTACTGATTATCTTCCACGTTTTATAGTACTTGCACGTATTTATTGTTTTTTTTTGTTTTTTAACTTCTTTTTAGCGCAAGAGCCTTTTGGAGTCAGTTTTGGCCTCCTTGTGGTTTCACGATAATTTTATATTTGCAGGGGGATAAAGCGTCGACACATTACATTAATGTAAGTTCATTCTTCTATACGATAGTGTCGATAGTAGCATCTTAAGAAACTGATGTCGGTGCTATTTAGAAATGTTTCAAAGTAATATGACCGAAAATTTTGACTAAAACTCAGGCAATCTTACATGGCAGCCAGTTTTAAGGCTTTACAGATGTTTTCAGGCTGAAAAACCTCTTCCTAGCTTATTTATCTACTATGGGTTGCTTCCACGTAGTAGCATATATTTGTAGACATGAACATATAATGAGTCGGAGGTAATAGGCTTGAGATTGTCTGTGCAGGATTTCAGCTCTTGTTAATACAAAAGTATCATCAAGTGCTGAAAACCATGTTGCAACCAGGATGGGCCCAGGATTGCCCAAAGCCTTAATTCAACTTGACGTCCCAGGGACTTTTTGCTATCCGGTTCTAAGCCGGCTTAAGCACTTCTGTGTAGACCTGAGAAGATATGTTGATCCCGTCTTGTTGGGCTGTCTGTTGGACAAATGTAATAACCTTGGTCATTACGCCTTATAACTACAAAACAAAGACGATAGTTCCAAAGGAAAACCCGAAAATCCAAGAAATAACCACTACTACTATGACCAATCCCGAGATAATGGGAAGAAAAATTAAACAAATAAAAAAATTGCTTGGGTTGAGGGTCCTGATAATAAGAAAGTTTGCGCAATTAGGGACATAATAATGTACCCAAAGACTAATCTTCTTAAATCATTCAGATGTAACCGATTTTGGGAAACTGTCATAACCGTGGCTCCCAATATTCTAATCTCAGATCGAAGACTTATAATTCTATTCTTCTAAATATTTTCTAACTGCGAAAAGCGCCTTGGCTTTTCTACTTTTTATTTCCCGTTACATTTCCTCCACAAGCAAACTAGAAAGCATTTATTATGTTTCCAGGCAGTTTTGAGACGCAGCCACTAAAATACCTGTTTTGGGCAAAATTAGACACTGCTGGAAAAAGAATTTGACAAGCTTTGTTAAATCATTTAAACGTATCGAGCTGAACATGTTCTTTAATAAATACATAGAGTGACTAGATTAAAATTAATTGGGATCACAAGCAAAAAATATTCACAACTTTGAAGATTAACTTTCTGACGGGACTGTTCTTTCATCACCTGGTCCATTCTGTCGTCCCTAGAAGAAATCATGATTTAGTTATTTAATTAACCTACTGAGAAAAAAAAAATGAAGAAGAAGAAAAACGAAAAAAAATTATCAAATGAAGGAATGATGAATGAGATGAAAAAATGTACCGTTAAGATTTATTCTGTTTCTGAACATCAGTTAACAAACAGAATAATAGTAAATAAAGAAGAAAGAGGAAAAAGAGAAGAGAAACACAATGAAATGAAAATGAATATACACAGCAACAAAACAGAAGACCTTCCAGAAAATCAACAAAAAAAAAAAAAAATAGATAGATTACACTTTAAGAAAGTAACAGGAAAAATTCATTGTTCGGGGCAAAAAACCTTTTGAATTTATTCTGTCTTTCAGTAACAGGATCTGTAGCTCCCTATTTATCTGTTACTCCTGAAGTGCTTTTCCAAGATGGGAGATTAATAAGGTTCTTACAATACTTATAATATTGAGACCAAAGAGCTCTTTAATCCCCTTCCGACAAAATGGGTGATAAGGGAAATAATGACAGAATATGCGGGATAACGTAAACACTATAAAGGCACACAAGCAAAAAATACTTAAGCAGTAAATTACAGTCAATAAGATGTTAGTAGGTATGGCGGTTTTTTCCTGCAAAAAGAAAGGCGGTTACGGCGTTTTTTTACGCTCTGAACAAGAGTGAAACGAGTCAATTTAAGATTTGCCGCAATCGGAAGGCCTAGATACATAATAGTACTAGAAGTGATAAAACTTAATTACCGTTCTGGACAGAAGCGGTAGTGGGCTGTTGAGAACGGGGTTCAGACACAAGTGTTTCACTCTTACTCTCACTAAACGAAAGAACAAATTTATGATATCCGTTGAAATAATTTTTCCTCGATTTGGGAAAACTATGTGCTAGAATTAGGGATATCATCAGCGTGATTCAGTAGCGTTTACACGAAATAAAAAACTCTGTATTACAAACTGCTGCGGCTTAAAAACACTATTATTACACAAAGAAACGGAGCTGATAGCTCCTTTCAATACCAAATTAGGGAGAGCTATATATAAAGCTATAAAACCTATATCTCAATTTCTGATTCCTTCTTTTTTTACATTTTTTTTTATCGTGGGACTCAAATTACGTTCCAGAAAAGAAGAGAAAATTCTCCGAAAGTGTTTAAAAAGTTATATTTTTTCAAAGTTCATACATTTTTATAGTAAGTTTTGTTTTGGGCAATGTCAGGGGCTAAACAATGTGCAATTAAAATATTTCAAAAGCAAGAGCAGAAATACGACATAGATATAGGCTGTCAAAAAATCCATGTTTGACTCCAAACAAACAGAAAGCGCGCGAGAGAGAGAGAGAGAGAGAGAGAGAGAGAGAGAGAGAGAGAGAGGGAGAGGGGGGTAAGAGAAAGAATTCAACATGCCCTCTCCTGCAGGTACCAAAGTATAATATCTAATATTATTACACAGGTGATTTACTGGACAGACGTAACGGAGATGATAATTTTCTCTTATAAACAACCATGTCTTATGTTTGATATATTGTGCTATAACCGCCGTTTGATTTGAATTTTCTTTCGAATGAAGAACAGTTATTTCTATAAGCAATTGGCCAACAATTAAGTCCAATCTTGGAGAGTTCGTAAAAATAAGCCGTATTTGTCGAGAGTTCTCACAATTCTGAGTACCATTTTCTTGACGTTTTTCAAAATTCCTGAAAGTCTGCCATTTTAAAGGACACCATCTTCTTTTACAACGATACCCTTGTGTCTTTCTAGGGACTTCCAGATTTTTGGAATTCAGAGGGGGTTTCCTCTCGTATCCCTGTGGGACTCCATACTTAAAATAAAATATAACTCCTTACTTACCGAACCATCTTGACTTTTGTCTTGCTTCTTGTCGGGATCATTGCCAGTGCGTCCGTTTTCAAGAGCCTTCTTGATTTCTTCAACAGCAACGCGCTGAACTTCTTTCACAGCATCCTCTGTTATTTAAAAATAACTAGATAAATTTATATATTTAAGCAAGGAGAGGCATTGAGTCCCTCTCTCATTTTTGATTGTATGTTTCTGCAGTCTTAAAGTTTAATTACATAGAGTATATCGTTAGTCATATATCAAAAGGACGTATCTTCATGTTTGAAAATTTTCAGAAGATCAGAAAAAACGCTCATAACTTTTTTATTTCCCCTCCTATAATCGTAAAATAAACATGGATTGATATGTATTGATTTAAATATCGATCTGTTTTTGTTTAACGGTTATTGGAGGGGAAATAAAAAAGTTGAAAGGTTTTTTTTTTGCTATTCTGAAAATTTTCAATTGTGGAGATACATCCTGTTGATAACCAACTGACGATATATAGCTTAAAAGAGAGAAAACTGGCTCTAGCGTCGAAAAAAAACCCACCATAGGCATCTAGTGTTTCCTGGCCCTTTTGAGTGAAATAATAAGGTAAAATTATGGCAATTTGTATAATTAGCGAAATTAGTATATAGCAATAAATGTTTAATCTCAGTTTACTAAAAAAGACGAAACTTAAAAAAAAAATCCGAAGAACACCAAATGCTAGATGGCGTTGATAGTTTATTTCTTTAACACTAGCACCAGTTTCCATTCTTAAAAGGGGGTCATATTCTTTGGTTACAATATTTCAACGCATGATGAAAATTTTGACATGATTTGATAGCTCAAATTCAGCTTTGATATTTTAGCGAATTAGATTTTGGGATTTGTTTGATTTTTTTTAGATTGAAAAATATTTGAAAATACGTCAAAAATATGTGAAAATAAGAATAATATTCTTCAAACAATAGGCTATACGAAAAATGTGGTTCAATACCGCTCTCTAGGGCTATAATGAAAGAAAGGTTGAGGTGGCTAGGGCACGTTGTGCGGATGAAGGATGACATGTTGCCGAAGATTGTTCTTTTCGCCCAACCTTCTGGAGCTAAACAAAAAGCAGGTCGTCCTCGTCTGGGGTGGGAGAACGTCATAAAGAAAGATTTAAAGGAAATGGGAACTTCGTGGGCGGGTGTAAAAAGCGAGGCTTTGAATAGATTGTGGTGGAGGAGAAGCGTGCGTAGCTGTGTTGGTCTCAGGAAGCTTGGTGCTGCGGTGAGTTTTTAGTAGTAGTTTTCAAGGAAGTATAGATTATTCTTTAAAAAAAAAAAAATAATACCATAGTTCTGACTTCTTTAAAGGATGTAGCTGAAACTAACGGATCAAATGGTATAAGTATCTTGTCCCTTCAGGTCAAGTTAAAACACTTGTAGCAGTGTTCCCACTTCTACCGATTTTTTGGGAGATATACCGGACCCCAAATCCATCTTAACAAAAAAAAGATATCCATCGTTGCCAAGGTCTTAAAGATTGTTTGGGTGTCAGCGAGATACAAAGAAGACTGCAGGCTTTTAGCTGTTGTCCTGAGTAGAAAGGGGGACCAACAAACGAAATTTTGATAACAATAAATACATCCGTAGAATTACCTTTTTATACTGATTCCAGATACATAAAATTCATTAAGTTTAATGTTATCCAGCAAAAGCTACGAGCCTGAGAAAATCTACTTGATTTTTGAATAAGGGGGGAAACACCCCCAAAAAGTAAAGGGATTTTAATAAAACCCTACCATCATCTACAAAAATGTGGATTTTTTTCTTTTGCTTGAAGAAAGATCATGGATGCGTGTTCATTTATTATTTTTTTTATTGTTCTCGTTTATTTTTTTCCAGGGATGGTCTAATTGAGCCAGCGTTCCTCAATCATCAAGAGAATGCTGATTCGTACGGAAATAAAAAGTTCTAGTGAGCTTTTTATGTGACCCATAAGATCGGAGAGCAACTAGCCCTCCTCCTACATCCCTTTCTTCTCAAATACATCTGATAAAAGTTTTGAGATATCTATTTGATTCAGCATAGTTGAAAGGTCCACTAACTATGCCTTTCAGGGGAACATGACCTCCCATAGTCTCTGGGGAAAGGGTTGTTAGTAACGCATCTTTCCCGTCGTTCATGTATAGTATTTGGTATAGGGAAGAAAAAGAAAATTCTTAGAGAGGAATTTTCTGTTAGGAGGAATGTTTCCAGGAGGAATTCTCGAGGGGAAATTTTACACGAGGGGGAAGGGGGAAGAGGATTTCCTGGAATGATTTTAAAACGGCCGGAAATTCAATAAAAGAACACGTTTTTTTCAACTGAAAGTAAGGAATAATACTAGAACTTAAAACGAACAGAAGTTATTCCGCATAGGAGGGCCCCTTTCTCAACCTCCGCTCTATACCCTAAAGTTCTAGTTTTCGCCACAATCATTTGAGAAACACTGCTCAAACACAAGGGCTGAATTTGAATGATCATTATTTTAAAAGAACTTTAAGACTTTAGCGTAAAGAGGGAGGGCCGAAACAGAGGCGTTGTCCTCATAAATGGAATAATTTATGTTCTTTTTAAGTTTCAACGTTGCTCTTTACTTTAAGTTGAAAAAACTTTTTTTTTAAATTTAATCTCGGGTAAGATATAACTTTATTCCTGAAAGACCTACCTGCTTTTCTTTTTATATCTGCTATCCTTTCTTCTGTGGATCTTACAGATTGGAGCAATATTTCATTGATATAATTATGCATCTCTTTTGTTGGCTGGGGTGAAAGTCGAGGACTTTCTAAAGTTCTTTGCTGGAGGATTGCCAATGCCCTTCGGGTTTTCTCAACCATGGTTTGTATACACCCCAGCATCTGAAAATAAATCAGCTTCAGTTTATATTCGTTTGGCAAGTAATTTCTTTGACATATATAGACAATGTCTCAGAAGAATTCTCAACATCCGTTGACAGCAGAGAATAACAAACCAATCCATCCGTGACAAGACTGGCCAGCCTCTTGTGACATATTTCATAAGAGTCCGCCGATGGAGATACCTTGGCCACGTACTACGTATGGACAATCTCCGACTACCAAATGCAGCGCTCCATTGGCAGCCATCGGGTCCACGCCGCAGGGGCAGATCCAGGAACACCCTGCGTCGAACGTACCAGAAAGATCTCCGTAATCTGCACACATCAATCCAACCTCAGTGGGAGGACATACTTGCTGGAGGTACAGGTGGATCTAAGGTCTAAGGTAAGGATATAGACAATGACATACACTTCTTTGAAAATGTCTTTTGGATATACATATTCCACAATAATACTGGTCAAGACTAGCTGTCAAACATTAATGCACGGGTGAACCACTTTTTAGGGTCGTACCTGACCCTTATCTGTCACTTAAACTAAACAAGTTATATTTTCCTTTTCCATTGTAACCCCCCCAGCATGGGAGATCTGTGGATTATCATTATATGTTTGTAACCTAGGTTCCTAAGACTACCCGCTTACATTCTTCTGAAAATAAATCTGAAAGTCAAGATCTTTCAAATAAACAATATACTGGTTTCAGAAATGACTAACTTTTTTGGACTCTGAGGTCCAAGTAATTTTTCAAAGAGAAAAAAGAAAAAGGTCGTAGAACCAACACCCAACATAATTAAGCTAATTGCCCCTATCGGAAAACTATTTTCCCAACTGTCAAATAAGCTAAAAAAAACTTCAATCAGAAAATTTAAACTGAATTTTTCAATGCATTTAACATTGTTGCTTTATCAAATTATAATACTAATTTAAAGAATTAAATTGAAAGCCTTTTTTAGGATAGTGACAATAATAAATACATCTGTTTAACGTTACTGAAGAATGGGTACAAAACAAAACACAAATATATACATACTACTGCTACTACCAGGCGCGTTACTAGCTAAAATGTTTGGGGAGGGGGGGGAGCAAGAGACTTTACCGACTGGCTGGTCATTTTTACCGACTGTTTTTTGTCAATAATAAGCATAATGTCTGTTTCGAACTGAATACGTAAAATCACTGCACGAGTCGGTAAAACGGCTGCATTTACAAACCGAGATTTAGACATCGGTACATATCATGTCACGATTTTAATGCTGTTTATTTAACAAAATGGAAAATTGTGTCACCATCTTTAAAATCACGGCAGGAGTCGGTAAAACTGCTGCATTTACCGACCAAGTTCAGAATTTCTGTAGATGACATGTCAGTATTTTCATGGTCTTTATTGAACCGAACAAAGAATTTTAGCGGCGTTGGAAAAATCGTAGAAAAATCAACCATAAAAATTGGGGGGGGCGTTCCCCCCACCCCTTCATACGTGACGGCTCTGGCTGCTACTACTAACACCAAACTGTAGCACCAATCCACCTGAGGTAAACACAGCTGTACAGGCTCCTCCACCATTCCAGTTAATTCAAAGTCTCCATCTTAAAACCCTCCAAAGAAGTTGTAATTTCCATTAAATCCTTCCCTACCACCTCCTCTCACCCCCTTCAGGGACGACTTGCTTTTCGTTTGGCCCTATATGATTGGCTGAAAAGGACAATCTTTAGCAATCTCTCATCCTTCATCTGCAGAGCCTGTCCTAGCCATCTCATCTCTTCGTTGCCAAACATTACCTCCACCTTCACTTATACCCAGTTTAATCGAATTAGGCCTCTTAACATAAATTATCAAGCCTATTTTTGCAAACCTCCAAAAAAGATAACATTTTATCCTTTTTTGCTAATATTTTAATCTAGGACACCCAAATTATCAGTATAATCTAAGTCTTGGAGAGTTTAACTTTCCCACTTGATTCCACACTCTTCCACAGCCACTTCTATGTTCCTTAGAACAAAGTCTATCAAAATGATCCAGATAAATGGGATAGAACGCAGTCCTGCTTAACTTCTAATTCAATAAGAAACCAGCTAATACCCTTGATTCTTACCTTGATCACAGCAATGTTATTCTCATATACATCACTAATGACCTCAATGTATTTATCTGGTATCAGACAGTTCATGGTAACGAACTGTAAGCAGCGACTCGGACCAATAGTAGCCAAGACTTTAAAAATCGGAATTTGGATAATAATTGACAAATCAAGCGATCCTAATGAAAATCACAACATCAGATTCAGCATATCAGATAACCTTACCGTAGAGCTTCAAGCTGCTATCTACAAGAATGTGGATCTAAAAAAAAAATGCCAGAAGGATGATCACGGATTGCGCTGTTTTTTTTCCAGGGTGATCGTATCAAACCCACGGTCTTAAAAGGTCAGGAGTGGGCTAATTTGAACGGAAATCAAAGTTCTAGTGCCTTTTTAAGTGACAAAAAGATTAGAAACAGCTATTCTCCCTTCCACGTCTCTTTTTGTTCAAAAAATATCCGATTGAATTCCTGTGAATGCCATTTGATTCAGCATAGTTGAAAGGTTCACTAACTATACTTTTGGGAATGACAAAAACTCCCATAGCTTCTTGAGAAAGTTGCGCAATTTGCCCATTGTTATCATACAATATTTGTTCATAGGAAAATATATTTTTTCTGTGGTTGGGGGGATTTTTCATGGGAATAAAAGTTTCCGGCGAAATTCTACACGGGGGTGGAGGCGGAAGGGGATTTCCTGGCATGAATTTGAAAAAGGATCAGAAATTAAATAAAAAAAAACTATTTTTTAGACTGAAAGTAAGGAGCAATACATTATGTATGAGAATAACACTGCTGCAGCTAAGGTAGGAAATGAGGTTAGCAGCTGGTTTCGTAATAAATCAGGAGCTAAGCAGGGTTGTGTTCCATATCCCCCTTTATATGGATCTTTATATGGTCTTCAGGAGCATAGGATAGGCAGTGGGAGAAAATGGAATCAAATAGGGAGAAAACTTTCCTGGACTTAGATTATGCGGATGATTTAAGAATCCTAGATAAAAATCTGAGCAAAATGAATTAAATTTTAGAGGTTTTGCGAGTTCAAGGTGCTAGAATAGGTTTGAAAATGAATGTTAAGAAGACTAAGTCGCTAAGGCTAGGAATAAGTGGAATGAAAAGGTGACGTTGGGTAAAAAAAAGATTGACCAAGTGGACAGCTTCACTTACCTCAGTAGTATTATTAGTAAGGGCGGTGGGAGCAGCGAAGATGTTAAAAGTAGAATAGCTAAGGCTCTAGGTGTTTTTTCACAGTCGAAAAAAGTTTGGAAGAATAGGAAGATCAGTCTGAAAACCAAGATTGGAATATTGGAAGATACAGCGATGGCAGTGGTCAAGTTTGGTTCTGAAGCATTGGCGCTCCGAAAAACGGACGAATATTTGCTAGATGTTTTCCAGAGAAATTGCCTACGGATTGTTTTGGGTACCCTACTGACTGACCGTATTTCAAACAGTAGGCTGTACGAAAAGTGTGGTTCAATCCCGATTCTTAGGGTTATTAAGAGAGAAAGGTAGAGATGGCTAGGGCACGTTTTGTGGATGAAGGATGACAGATTGCTGAAGAGTGTCCTTTTCGGCCAACCGTATAGGGCTAAACAAAAAGCAGGTCGTCCGCGGTTGGGGTGGGAGGATGTTATAAGGAAAGATTTAAGGGAAAATGAGAACTTCCTAGGAAGGTGTAAAAAGGGAGGCTTTGAATAAATTGGGATGGAAGAGTATCGTGCGTAGGGGTGTTGGCTTCAGGCGGCTCGATGTTCGGTTGGTTGTTAATAGTAGTAGTAGTATGTGTGTGTGTCCTATATGTATTGATATACTGTTAAGCCGATCGCCAAGAAACTTTAAGAAATCGTTTTGTACACTCTTGTGATGGTTTTAGGTATGACCCCCCCCCCCTAAGACAATCCTAGTACTTTTCATGCTGAATGAAATTAGAGACCCCTCAACACAAATAATTCGAAGTCCTTTCCGGTCACATTACTTAAACTTTATTTATATTCAATTAAAGCGTTAGATGAATTATATCATCTAACATACTTCCGAAATTAGAAAATTTCTTTCTTAGCAAATTCTCTGAATGTATTATTCAACAGTTTTGTTAATCTGGCATTCAACCTAATACATTTCAAATTTTAAAATACTATCGTTATTTTACCCAATGGAAAATTTTCCAGGGAGAATTCTCGGGGAGGGGGAGGGATATCCTCTACGAAAAGAATTTTCCAGGGGAGGCAATTGTGAAGGGGAAAATTTCCCGCATTAAATCAATTTGTTTTGCATATCTTTTTCTTTGCATATGTAATCAAAATAAATTAATTGGGTAATTTAAATAAATGCAGGGTAAAGGACAATTTTATTCAGTCTGGGATTAACTCTATTGTGGAAAGCATGACGTTTGAAAATTGATTTTGGAGAGAGGGGATTTTCCCTGAGAAAATTTTTCCCACGGAGGGGTCTGAGAATCTTCATGGAGGAATCCGCATGGGTGGAGTTTTCCAGGGAATATTTGTCCACAGGGGGAATTTTTTGTAGGGAAATTCTTTATATACTTTTAAACTGAAAAATACAATCCTTATTGATACGCGAGAAATTTTCCGGGGGAATTATCCACGGGGAAGAATTTTTCGGGAGGAATATTTTCTGCGGACCGGGAATTTTCTGTAGAGGGATATTTTAGAGAAGAATTTAACAGGGGGGATTCCCTTTAAGATCCTTTCTGTCGAGATCGCAGAAACGTGTAACAGGTACGCTAGTAATTCATAAAGTAAGGACTAAAGAGGTCTGATGACTCAGGAACTTCTTAATTATTAATCTAAGATTGAAAATTTGTATGATGCATTTTAGATGCTTTTCCACTTAATGCGTCCATCATATTGCAACTTCACAATGAATATAATGTATAATCTTATATTTTAACATTACTTTCATAATAATTAAATAGTATTATATTATCACTCTTATAAAAGGACAATAATAGCAGTATGCATAAAAGATCGTGTTCAAAGTACTCGTATAAAATTATGAATAAATATAATACTAGTAAAACAGTCAAAAACTCACCGTGTGTATATTAGACCATTCATCGTCGAGAGGAGGCTCGCCATTCGAGCTATTGCAGCCATTTTGCGTAATTGAAGGAGCCTAAAATAAAAATACTGTTGAAATGAGAATGAAATTGATAAGGATAAATAGACTATGTATATAT
>JAQQPU010001831.1:63308-75455 GCA_029168905.1 Artemia sp. Kazakhstan ARC1039 | reverse complement strand
TTAAACGCTTTAAAAAGGATCTAATGCATTAGTCAAATAATAATTGATAACAATTAACATACAACATATAGATATAGATAATAAGTATAAATGTAAGATATGGATATTGATACGGAAATAACTGATCAAAATATAAATATTGATGAAATTATAATTGATAAATATAGACAACAATTACAGATAATATTTGAGACAAGAATAGCTGACACTCCAACCAAGGTACCTTGGTGATAAAGTGATTATGTGAGACTCTGGTTTATCACCATGTAATACGAAATTCCAAACCTTATTTTGTAACAATAATATTTAATTGAATCACATAAAAATCTTGTATACTTCTAATAGAATGTAGAGAAACATTGGTCGACTGATTAATAAAGAAAAGAAAGAAGGTAGAGATAAAAGCAATAATAAATAACAGAGAGAAAAGTAATGAAAGAGGGATAAAAAAGTGAAATAGCAAACACAATGCAGAAGTATTTTCTGGAGCCCAATTTAAAATTTAATATATTTTTTTCTTTATTGCAAAGCTTTTTCGGGACTTGAATCGCTTCTAATGAAAGGTAATTTAATGAACAGTGAAAAATAATAACCTTGTATGTTGATGAAGACATTTTTGGTACCCTCTCCTTGGGCATTGGATAGTTTTATTTGATAAGTTCCTGATTGATCATGTTTCACATTTTTCATTTTCATCTCAACTTTGTCTTCACGAACAACAATCTCAACATCTTTTGCACCTAAGGCTTTTCCGTCTTTAACCAACTTGGCTTCCACATTTGATCTCTTTAATCCATTTACTAAAGTAAAAACAATGTAAGATTAGAAATAACGATTAAATTTTTTATACATATCATTTACAAATACAATTAAAATTTTCACACGTTTCTGATGTCATTTCTCATTATTATTTTCTACTAAATGTACACACATGTTCTGACTAGTCTCGCTTCCATATCTTTTTAAGCCATATACTACACAAAAAAATAAAAAATAAAAATTGGAATTGTTGTATTTATTATTTATAGATACTATCAAAATTTTCCGACTCTTTTTATGTTATTTTTCATTATTATTTTTTGGTAGATGTGCAAAAATATTTGTCCTGCTTTAATTTCACGCTTGATCTCTTTAAGCCACTAACAAAAATGACGTGATTAATTAAAACACTTATTTCAACCATAATTTGGAATTTTGTTGAATATATATAAGTCACAATTTAAGCAGAAAGGGTTTTAATTTTTTGGCCCTCCATATTCCAAAATAATGGACGCACACAAATTAATATGTTGTCACCCATTTCGATGGTTAACAGGAATTTCCTATCCTCGGCTGCACTTATTTCTATGATTTTTTGGAGGATCCACACTGGTTTGTTTTGTTCGGTCGACTACAAGCCAGGTAAAGAAGCTTACGAAGACCTTAAAATATTTCAAATTTCCTGTAAAATGTCATACAAAGTGGTTTTAGGGATATTAATAATCTATTTAATCAGTCTCATGATCTCAGTGTGACCATTTCGAAGAATTCTAGGTGATTTCACACATTTTCCCCGTTTTCAGTTCTTTTCGGCGAGTCCAATCACAGATTGACTAATGGACCCCCCTGATCATTGCAAAACATACAAACCAACCACCTAAATATACTTTCACAATTAATGATAAAAGTAATTAATGTAATAAATGATAAAAGTAACAAAATTATTGATTAAAACAATTAATGATCTCATTGACGTAAATGGTTAAAATCCATTTGAAAATTTCAGTGGTCATTTTACCCAATTCATTAAAAGCAGTTAATCCTGAAGAATTTTGGTCGTTCAGCCCTCAAGAGACCAAAATATTCAGAAATTAGATATAAAAAAACAAGTTTTTCAACTGAAAGCGAGGAGCAACATCAAAACCTAAAATGAACAGAAGTTATTACGTATGTGATCTGGGTTCACCCCCTAGTCAATACCTCGCTCTTTACGTCAAAGATTTTTTAGTACTTTCTTAAAAAAAAAAAAAAAAAAAAAAAAAAAAAAAAAAAAAAAAAAAAAAAAGGGACCAAAATATTGAACACATAAAGTAAAGTTCCGATGCTTGACCGGAATTTCAGATCTCTGGATGTAGTTTTTTGTATGTTTTTCTAGCGTTCCACCCTTGTGTGCTTTGATCCACCTTTGTGTGGCTGTCAGCAAGTGTGTCACGAAGCTTCCACAGATCTTTCAGTTTTTCAAATTTTCTGTTTAAATACGAAGCACCGTGGTTTTAGGGATATCGATGAGTTCTTTGGTCATTCACAGGGACACACGGCAATCTTTTCGAAGGTTGTTTTCGAAGGTTATCACAATAACAAAATCATCTTCTAGGCTTCCTTGGGGGTTGGAAAATAGTACGAACCACTTAAAACACTGTTGAGACTCACGGCCTACTGCCATAAGCGGTTGGAATGGATTCTAAGGTTTCAGTGGCCGTTCTACCTAAGTTAGAACAAGTAGTTGGCCTAGAAGTTTAGATTAATTTCAATTCCTCAATCCCTAATATTTGCACCTAGACTATTAAAGTTTTTTTTTAAGAATAGGAAATATGAAATTTACTTTGTCCAGATCTGTTCTCTATTGGCTAGAGTTGTAATTTTAATGTCTCAATAATATAAATATTAATGGAAAGAATGTCAAATAAAATATAATAACAACAAGTAATAATAATAGTATAATAACAAACGAATGACAATATGTATGATAAATATCATCAATAATAATAAATAAATAATGATAAACAATAATATAATAATAATTATTACTTGTTTTTCACCCACACTACGTAATAGTATGATACGTAGTGTAACACATAAAAAAAGAAGAGAAAAAACAAATATAAAAAAAAAACTCACACCTGAAAGAATCTCCAAGGTTCAATTGGAGTACTTTAAATTGGAGTAATTACTATTAAAGTTTTATTTCACCTACTTTAGATTAGTTTTGAATTTAGAATACAAGTTATACAAATTTCACCTACCCGTGAAAGGAACATCAAAGGCCAGGGCTTTTCCAGTTGGTCCTTCCAGGGGTCCGTCAAGAAGGATAGTTGGAGCGTCCTCAGCTTTAGTCACCGTCACCTTGCATGTTGTCTTCATCTTTCTGGCTTTACATCGGTATTCTCCCTCATCAGCCATTTCAACTTTGTTGACAATCAGTTGGTGTTTACCACCGCCAAGATTTTTAATTTCATAATTTTCTGAATCTTTAATTTCCTTTTCTCCAAAATACCATTGTGGTACAATTGTTTGATCTGCGAACTCGACGTCAAGGACAAGCTTTTCCCTTTGTACGACTGTTGTGTCCTTAAGTTTCTTATTTATTTTATTTGGATCTGAAATACATATAATATATGAATGTCTAAAATGTAATTTTTAAAGAAATGTAAATAAAAAGAAATGTAATTTTGGATATTGTTCGCTGAGCCAGAACACCTCATATGTTGAACAATATGTAAAATTTCTTGATAAAAGAAAAAACTAGTAGCTTGAACACAACAGCCTAAGGAGAAGATACAGAATACAGAATGAAAAAAAAAACGATACATAGTGTTACTGATTTAGGAGCTTTTTCTATTGGCTGAGACAATGAATATTGTACGAAAAATCCAGAAAACATTATTAAAAATATCAAAACTATCATGTCACATTAATAAAAGCAGACCATTTTTAATGACAGTGATGCAAGATATACAATAAACTTGTGACTTAAAGTAAACATGAGACTTGAATTTGTATGGTTTCTTTTTAACAAAATCCAACATAACTTCTCGTATCCTAACCTTCATTTAAAAACTTTATATGCTAGCAGTTCAACTATATTTAAGAAAAATTGTCAAATGTAAGGTGTATGAGCTACTACTTCAATATATCCCAGTGATTTCAGTATTATGTCCATTATGTACATATTGGTATCTATAATCACTTGATAAAGTGTACTTGGTACTTTAGCAATTATCGGTAATCAAAAATATAAACTATACCACAGTAAGAGTTTTTTGCGCTTGAAAATTAAGATAATGAAAATTATTGAAATAGTACAAATCCAAATGGTACAAATGGTACAAATGGTACAAAATGGCAGGAAAGCACAATAGTCTTAAACATAAAAAGGTGGTTTTGGAGGCTTAGGTACTATCAATATCTTTTATTAGC
The DNA here is from genome assembly GCA_029168905.1 of Artemia sp. Kazakhstan ARC1039. Classification (NCBI taxonomy): domain Eukaryota; kingdom Metazoa; phylum Arthropoda; class Branchiopoda; order Anostraca; family Artemiidae; genus Artemia; species Artemia sp. Kazakhstan ARC1039. The sequence continues at coordinate 71,279 of JAQQPU010001831.1, read as the reverse complement.
CGAGTACCACCCACTAAAGAGGTTCAAGAGTATATCTCTACCTTAGGTAACAGCTTCTAGAATAAGTAGCTATTATAGCAGCTAAAATATGCATCTTTAACTTAAGAAGTTGCGACAACACATCTTTTCTATTATTTCAAAATAAAGTAGCTCGAAAAAAGTAGCTAGTATAGTAGCTTAAATTTCGAACAATTTATTATATTACATACTACATAATTAATTCAATTAATTACATATAATATGTTACCTAAACTAATAAATAATTTAATATATAACATGCATTATAATAAAGAGGCTATTTTGTAAAGAGCGTATTGTTTTCACAGCCACGTTTAAGCAAATAATTCAATATCAAAGGAATCTTTTAATGAGGAATTAGATTTCAATGAAAATGTTAATTTTACCTCTTTTCATGGAGAAATGCCAAAACTGATAGCTGAGGGCTGTCAAAGACAGCTGTAGAAAAAAGAAAAACGGCGGTTGAAAAAAGAATGTCCGAATTAGATACCGGTTTGAGATATTGCATGAACTGGATTTAAGCTGAAGTATAGAGTTAGGTAAGCTAATGGCGGACAGCTAGAATATGCAAAGGATGTGCAAACTAAATATTATTCCTTCCCCACTAATTGGTTGTTTTTAGGGGGAGGTGGAGGCAATGAGCAATTGTACCCTGGGCCTCAAATCAATTTGATACCTCTAATAATAATAATTTATATAATAATAATAATAATAATTTGTTTTCGCCAATTCAATTTAAGTAGTTTTGAAAATGCCTACTAAACCATCAGAAAACAGAATCATAAGGAACTTACACTCAACAACAAGCTCAGCCGAGGTTTCATCAGCTGATGAATGACAAGATATTGAGCCATTGTCTGACATTTTTAGCTCATTTATTACCAACTTCCTCTTGCGTCCCTCCACAATCATTTGTATCCTAGAAAATCAATGTCCATAAAAAATATAGATGAAAAGAAAAAAAAAGAAAAAGAATCATACCATAAGAGTTTGATGTAACATATCGTAGAACCATACGTAAGAATGTACAACTTTACATCAAAATTTGACGTAATATAAATACAAATCATACCAAGAGACTTTGTGTTCAATACATATAAGAACCATCATGAAACTTGGGAGGAATCTCCTGGGTCCCATGCACAGATGAGTCGGCGCGAAATGGAAATACATATAATAAACAGAATGCCATGGAAATACCACCTAAAAGAAATAGAGTTTCCAAGAAAATAACAGAATCGAAAGTCAGCGGTAAAATTCGTTTTCAATTTTTTAAGCAGTTTCCAAAAAGACTCACCCCCCCCCCCTTCCCAGGCGTTACTTAAGACACCCAGCATTAGGATATTTCTCTCAATTTTAAAAATATGCAAATAATATGCACAATACTGGTGAAAATTGCATACAATGCAGTCAAAGCAGTTCAACTTAATTTGTTTTTCATAAAGACTGGAGGACGAACGGGTCTCTAATCTATCAGCCCCTAAGAACCAGTTTTTTATTGCCACAAGGTATGGCCGAAAATACAGGAGCCTCTGTGAGGGGAGAGAGCTTGTTTGACAAAAACAGCAAAAAGGTGCGCTGTGAAATACAGAATACGAAATTTTGAGGCAAGTCGTAAATATCGTAAAATCATATCGTAAATATCGTGCAACATAAATGTCGTTTTATAATACTTAAATCGATTTGTATTTTTATATTTTTTATATGGGTTACTCCACGTATTATTCTATTGTATAGTGTGGGTGAAAATATAAATAATAAAGTCCTTAATAAAGAAACTACTGAATGTCACTAAGTTTACTGTTGACACAGGTTTGAAAGCCTCGGCTAATCACCAGGGACTCCTGGGTTTAACTCTAAGTCAGCAACGTCATTTTTAAGCAATTATCTTTAATTAATAAAAAATAATAAAATGAAAAAAATAAACTGTATTTTAAAAACTTAGCTTAGATTTTAACATTTAAATTATTTTCTAGTCTCCTGAGTGGACTTTGGAGAGGATATGGAGAACAAACCACAAAAACATCCTTATCAGGGAATAGAAGACGAGCCTTAGGCCAACTAAAATTTCAAGGTAACAGAAGGCCACTTCAGCAAGCTCGATTAGCTATTTGATTAAAACAATGAAAAAGGATGTTATTTCGTGACTTTGACTAATTTCAAACTTGAAAAAAGTATTTTGACCTGAAAATTTAAGAAATTTTTCGAAGTTTCAGACAAAACTTAAAATTTTTACGATATTTCAGGTAATAGTAAGTAAAAGTAAGTAAGTATGACGGCACTAGACCCTTAGATCCAAACAAGCGGTACTGATGCTCGTTTCATGGCCCTTCAGCTAGAAAGTGCCATGGGGGTTGGGGGCCAGCCATCGTGTGGTTTTTCACACCCTTCCTGCTTACCTTCCCCAGATTTCTCCAGGTACCCATTTAGGGCTTGGTCAACACTGGCTGAGCTTACGCAGTCACGCCACATCTTTTTACATAAACAAAATGTATATAAAAAATATACATAATAAATAGAACATAAAACAAAATTTAAATACAAAGAATTGTCAAAGAAACATCACCCTCCCTGTTTGCACCCTTCTAGGAAGTGTCCATTATAAGGTAAATTTTTCAGTCATAAATAACGATAAAGACCAAACTACTTTTCAGAGGCGTAACTATGATTTTCAGTGCCCGCTGTCAGTTTCCTTTTTTTTTGTTTGTAAGATTTTCTCATTGCGCTATTCTCTTTATTGTTTGTATGTCACCTTCACGAAACTATCAAAATAATTCAGAGCATTCAGGCTTTTTTTCTGTCAATTTCCATGACGCTTTATGGCATGATGAAAAAAAGTCCCGCCATTTAATATAAAATTATTATTTTTGAAAAGATAAAAAGAAACCAAAAGAAAGAAAAATGTTGTTAAAAGTCACTCGGATTAATTAAAAAAAAAATAGAGACTAAGAAATATTTGTAGAGAGTACTAAAAAGACCGAAAAAGAGAACAAGCAAAAAACACAATATTGAATAGAAGTAGAAATATTCTGAAAGACGTACAGAACAACCGCAAGAATATTAAATAAAAAACAATGATGAAAAAACTGAGGTCTAGAAGAAAAAAAGTATACCTCTTGTCTGGTTTCAAGACTTCTCCATCTTTTTTCCAGACAACAGGGGCATCGTCCTCATCAACCTCGCACTCAAGAACCATCGACTCTTTTTCAGTGCCAAGCCCACTTTTAAGCTGCTTAATGAATTTGGCTGGAATTTCACTGACTTTGACTTTGGTTTTGGTTTCTGCTTCTTGGTTTTCAATTTTGCAGAAATATTCACCTGCATCAGCCTCACAACCATCGTGTATAATCAATTGGACAATACCCACAGCATCAACATTGATACTGTGCTTATCGCTCTCCTAATATAAGGAAAAGCATTATTTTCTTCAACAAATGTGTATTTATAATTTTTCAATAAATTTTTCAACTTTTTTTCAATATTTTTAATTCAATAAATTTTTTAATAACGTGACAAAGTTACCGTATACCTAGATTACAACTACTCAAAATTCAATTTTACCAGGTTTTAAAATCATAAAGTGGAGAAAATAGAAAAACGTGATTCACTACTGGTTTTTGTTTTGATGCACATATTTTCTTACAAACAAGAATCCCAAAACTCTTTTAGTAGTTAATTTTTTAACCAATAATTATATAAATTATTTATTTATTTAAATTATTTATTTAAATTAATTATTTATCTAATTATCTAATTTAAATAGTTAGCGTAGTGCTTAAAAAATAAAGCCAATTTGCGCTAATTTTACAAACACAAAGAAAACATAACAAAAAGATGGCCACTTGCTAAATGCACTAACAAGCTAGGGCAAGAAGGGGTTTATAACCCGGCACTAGATGGGTTGCAGTCTGTTCTGACAAATGAAAAATTTAGTAATTGGCACTGAAAGTGGGAGAATAGTTTGATACTTCTCGTTTTTTCAAATTCCTGGCATTTTTTCGGTATTGGTATTATAATAAAGCTAAAAAAATCCTAAAATATCTGTAAAGCTGTATTAATTCCGACATTCATGAACGAAAAAGAACATGAAATTGGTCCATATTAGCTTATTTGTAAGTTAATCTGCTAAGCTATATTTGGTAAGCTCTATTATTATTTTCTTAAATTACTGGCAAAATGTGGCTGCATCAGTTGTATCTTGCACAAAGAATTTGAGATTTATATTAATTTGTTTGTTTTTAATGCTTTTAATTTAATTTTCAACTGTAATTTTTCAATTAATTAGATTAATTAATTGAATTAATTAGATCAATTTCTATTAGATTATTATAATCTAATTAATACATTAATACTTGAATTGACAAGGCTTAGGCATCATGGATTGCAGCTAATTGAGGTGACCTTGGAAACTAAAGCGAAGATATAAAATTTTAATAGTGAAAATATCTTGTAGGTATTTAGGTAGCAGAAGATGGCAATTCTGGTAGCCGAAGATAAAACACAAACGACTGTAGAAAATTAAGAGAGATTTGAACAAATAAATATGAATCTTTCGAATGTTTCTTAATTCATATTTTCTGATTTTGACCTAATTTTCAATTTAGAAACTATTTTCTTTTTTGAGATGTTTTTTAGAGACGGGCTTCAGCTCGACTTTCTTTTTCACAGGGAGGCAGATATAGGGTACAGTTTTAAGGGCAGCTACCCCCTTCCTTTCCAAAAAGATAAAGTTGCATTTAATTAACAGGGATAAAGGACCGAAAAACACCAATAGGGAAACACAAACATCGTTCATTTCCCTCGCACCAAAGATTAATTTTCTAAGCGCCCCTTCATCAGCTAGTCAATGTGTGCAAAACTGTCAACTGTTTTACTGAAACACAAAATTACACGTTTAAGGTGTTTATTTATTATTTATTTGCATAAGATCTTAAAGAATTTGTACTACTTCTTAGAAGATATAGATTGATACATAATTAAAAGAAAAATTAATAAATAAAAATCATTAATAGATTGAAGTGAAATTAATAGATAAAAGCAAAGGGAATATTTTATCCAGATAATGCAAATACAATTATGGAAGAACTGTTAATAAAATACACAAAATGGATAAAATTAATGTAATTATAAACTAATTTAATTGACAAATTAAATAATTAAGTTAATCTAGTTAATTAATAAATAATTAATTTAGTTAGATTAAATAAATGAAAATAATTAAGAGATCAAAGAAAACAAAAAACAAAGAAGAAAAACAAAGTAAACAGATTTAAAATAGAACAGATTTGAAATAGAACAGGTTTAAGTATAGCTTGGATTCAAGGTTAACAGAAAAATAAAATCCTTACTGCAATTAAAGTCCTTCCTTTAATTAATTTTGTGATTTTTATGGGTAAGGCTAGATTTGATTGTTTTTTGTTTGTTTAGAAAAACGCTCGAACTTTAGTTTTCCGCAGGCTACTTAATGTTTGCCAACTTACAAAAAAAGAAACGAAAAAAATAAACAAAATAGAAATCGAAAAAAATAAGTTCATAGACTGAAATGAAAAAGATAGAGAGAATTAAAGGAAACATTTAACCCAGGTACTGCAACTACAATACAGAAAAGCTGTTTAAGAAATAAAAGCAGAAATAAATCAAATAAAGAAAACTAAAACAATTAGATAAAACTAAAGAAAACGTTTTATCCAGTAATTGTAGCCATGGTACAGAAAAACTGATTAAAAATACAAAAATAAATAAAACTAATTAATAGGCTGCAATAAAATGAACAGAAACAACATTAAGAAGCAGAAGGACAAGAATAGAAATAAAAAATCAATTAATTCATAAACTGGAATGAAATGAATAGATAGATTTAAAGGTAATATTTTGTCCAGGTATTGCAACCATGATACAAAAAATCTTTTAAAAAATACAGAAATAAAATAAACAAATTAACTAATATACTGAAATTAAATGAATAGAAACAAACAAAAGAAATAATACAAAAGGAAAAAAAAAACTATAGGAAACATTTGATCCCAATTTTGCACCCCTCTTTCAGAAAAGCTGTATAAAAAAAAACACAGAAATACATAAAATAGATGACTAATTAATATTCTGCAACAAAAAAAATCGAAATAACTAAGGGTATTATCTAATTTGGGTAGTTTTGGATAAATCTAATTTGGGTATATTTTGGGGCATAGACGCAACTTAGAGAAGATAGTAGGCTGACACAAAGTTGAAAAAAAAGTCCTTACTGTAATCCTTTCACTTCCTTTGTACCATAGGATTGGTGCTTTGCTACTATTTACTTTGCATTCTAGAATAATGTCCCTTCTGAAATGCCCAGTACTTGTCTTCGGCAGAGGAGCAACAAAGTTGTACACAGGATCAGCCTCTGTGAGAGAACAAAAATTTTCAAATAAATCTCATTTAATTATCAAACAGTTCGTGGTAACGAACTGTAAATGAGGAGTGACCCGGCTAAATAGTAACCGAAACTCTAAAAAACGGAAATTAGATACAAGTAGATAGATCAAAAGAATTGGATTTGTATGCTGATTTAAAATATATAATTTCATCAAACTGAGCCTGGAATATCTCACCTTATTTTCAAAAAAAGGAGGAAACACCCCCTAAAAATGATAGAATCTTAATGAAAATTGAGATTCAGCGTAAAAAAAAAAATCCTACAGTAGATGTTTTAAGCTCCTATCATAGGCAGCGCAATCGCGCTGCCTAAGTAAAGAACGATGTTGGCACAATGTATTGTTTTTTTTCCATACCAGGGCACTTCGTATCGAAGGAGTTGTCGTAGAAAATTCAAAAGGGCTCATTTGATTGTAAATTTGAGTGGCTAGTGCCCTTTTTAATAGTCAAAAGTGTTTGGAGGGCAACTAGCCCCCCCCCCCCCGCCCATCATTCCCCCAAACACATCCAATAAAAATTTTGAGATAGCCATTTTGTTCAGCGTAGTTGATTTCCAGATAGAAAATATGCTTTTGAGGAGGACACTCCCCCATAACCCTCAGGTCAAGGGTTTTAAGTTATGCCCTGGGGGGCATATAATAACGATGTTCGACATGTATTATTTATAATTTTTTTCCTCTAGAGCAGGGCACTTCGTATCGAAGAAGTTGTCGTAGAAACTTCAAAAAGGGCGCATTCAATTGGAAATTGGAGTGACTTGTGCCCTTTTTAGTAGTCGAAAGTGATTGGATGGCAACTAACGCCCCTTCCAAGCCCACCATTTCCCGGAACACATCCGATCAAAATTTTGAGATAGCCATTTTGTTCAGCGTCGTTGATTTCCAGATAGAAATTATGCTTTTGAGGAGGACACTCCCTCACAGCCTTCAGGGCAAGGGTTGTAAGTTATGCCCTGGGGGTATATAAGGTTTTTTTTATAGAAGGCGTTGTCGTAGAAACTTTAAAAAATGCTCATTTGATTGGAAATTCAAAGGGCTAGTGCCATTTTTAATAAACGAAAGTGATTGGAGGACAACTAACCCCCCTCTCACGCCCACCTTTTCCCCAAACACATCCAATCAAAATTTTGAGATATCCATTTTATTCAACGTAGTTTTAAGTTCTGGAAATAAGGTCTTTGAGGATGACAACCCACCCAAAGCCCTCAGGACAAGGGTTGTAAGTTATGCCCTGGGGACACATAAGGTTTATATAGAACGCGTTGTCGTAAAAACTTCAAAAAGGGCTCATTCGATTGGAAATTGAAATGGCTAGTGCCCTTTTTAATAGTCGAAAGTGATTAGAAGGCAAGTAACACCCATTCCACGCCCACCATTTCCCCAAACACATCCAATCCAAATTTGGAGATAGCCATTTTGTTCCACGCAGCTTAAAATCAGGAAATTGTACCTTTGAGCAGGACATTCCCTCACAGTCTTCAGGGCAAGGGTTATAAATTATGCACTGGGGGCATATAAGTTTTTTATTGAAATCTTT
>JAQQPU010001831.1:47125-62908 GCA_029168905.1 Artemia sp. Kazakhstan ARC1039 | reverse complement strand
AGATAGCCATTTTGTTCAGCGTCGTTGATTTCCAGATAGAAATTATGCTTTTGAGGAGGACACTCCCTCACAGCCTTCAGGGCAAGGGTTGTAAGTTATGCCCTGGGGGTATATAAGGTTTTTTTATAGAAGGCGTTGTCGTAGAAACTTTAAAAAATGCTCATTTGATTGGAAATTCAAAGGGCTAGTGCCATTTTTAATAAACGAAAGTGATTGGAGGACAACTAACCCCCCTCTCACGCCCACCTTTTCCCCAAACACATCCAATCAAAATTTTGAGATAACCATTTTATTCAACGTAGTTTTAAGTTCTGGAAATAAGGTCTTTGAGGATGACAACCCACCCAAAGCCCTCAGGACAAGGGTTGTAAGTTATGCCCTGGGGACACATAAGGTTTATATAGAACGCGTTGTCGTAAAAACTTCAAAAAGGGCTCATTCGATTGGAAATTGAAATGGCTAGTGCCCTTTTTAATAGTCGAAAGTGATTAGAAGGCAAGTAACACCCATTCCACGCCCACCATTTCCCCAAACACATCCAATCCAAATTTGGAGATAGCCATTTTGTTCCACGCAGCTTAAAATCAGGAAATTGTACCTTTGAGCAGGACATTCCCTCACAGTCTTCAGGGCAAGGGTTATAAATTATGCACTGGGGGCATATAAGTTTTTTATTGAAATCTTTGTCGTAGAAACTTGAAAAGGGGCTCATTCGATTGGAAATTAAAAGGGCTAGTGCCATTTTTAATAGTCAAAAGTGATTTGAGGGCAACTGACCCCCCTCTTACGCCCACCTTTTCCCCAAACATATACGATAAAAATTTTTAGATAGCCATTTTATTCAACGTAGTTGAAAGTTTTGGAAATTAGGTCTTTAAGGATGACAACCCCCCCCCCCCACAGCCTTCAGGGTGAGGGTTGTAAGCTATGTCCTGGGGGCATATAAGGTTTTTATTGAAACAGTTGTCGTAGAAACTTCAAAAGGGATCATTCAATTGGAAATTGAAAGGGTTAGTTCCTTTTTTAGTAGTTGAAAGTGATTGGAGAGCGACTAACGCCCCTCTCACGCCCCCCATTTTCCCAAACACATCCAATCAAAATTTTGAAATATCCATTTTGTTCAATGTAGTAGAAATTTCTGGAAATTAAGTCTTTAGGGTGATAACCCCCTCAGAGCCCTCAGTGCAAGGGTTCTAAGTTATGCCCTGGGGGCATATAAGGTTTATATAGAAAGTTGTTGTAGAAAATTCAAAAAGGGCTCATTTGATTGGAAATTGAAATTGTCCTTTTTAATAGTCGAAAGTGAGTGGAGAGTAATTAACCCCCTTTTCACGCCCACCATTTCCCCAAAAATATTCAATCAAAGTTTAGAGATAGCCATTTTGTTCAATGTAGTTGAAAGTTCTGGAAATTATGTATTTAAGGATGACAAACCCCCCAGAGCCCCAATGGCAAAGGTTGTAAGTTATGCCCTGGGTGCAAATAAGATTTTTATAGATAGAGTTGTCGTAAAACTTCAAAAGGGGCTCATTCAATTGGAAATTGAAAGGGATAGTGCCCTTTTTAATAGTCGAAAGTAATTGGAGGGTAACTAACCCCCCTCTCACGCCCATCATTCTTCCAAACACATCCAATCAAAATTTTCAGATAGCCATTTTGTTCAACGTAGTAGAAAGTTCTGGAAACTAGGTCTTTGAGAATGATATCCCCCAGCCCTCAGGGCAAGGGTTGTAAATTATGCCCTGGGGGGTATATAAGGTTTTTTATTGAAAGTCTTGTTGTAGAAACTTCAGAAGGGCTCATTTGATTGGAAATTGAAAGGGCTGCTGCCATTTTTAATAGTTGAAAGTGATTGGAGAGTGACTAACGCCCCTCTCACTCCCACCATTTCCCCAAACATATCCAATCAAAATTTTGAGATAGCCATTTTGTTTAACGTAGTTGAAAGTTCTGGAAATTAGGTCGTAGAGGACGAAAACCACCGTAACAGCCCTTAGGTTAATGATTGTAATTTATGCCCTGGGGGCATATAAGGTATTTATAGAAAGCGTTGTCGTTTCAAAAAAGGCTCATTCGATTAGAAATCGAAAGGCCTAGTGCCCTTTTTAATAATCGAAAGTGATTGGAAGGCTTGACATTTTTATAGTAAAGATCGATTTGGGTATAATGTATTATTTTTTGTTGTTGTTGTTGTTTAGACCAGAGCACTTCGTATCAAAGGAGTTGTCATGGGAACTTCGAAAAGGGCTCATTCGACTGAAAATAGATAGGGCTGATGCCCTTTTTTATAGTCGAAAGTGATTGGAGGGCAACTAAAAACCCTCCCACGCCCACCCTCCCATTTGCCCATTATATTTAAAAACTAAATGTTGCGTGGGGAGATTAAATCAAAATGCACTGCGTTAATGCTAACTCCCAATAAGGCATCTCAGCAGTACCCCAAGAACGATTGAGGGTATTATGTTGAAACTTTTGGGGCTACTTCTGCTCTTAAAATTTAACCAAATCAAAATAGCGTAAGTGTATCCAAGCGTATCAAAGAAAGTAAACAGATTTTTTTGCGAATGTTATCAAGTTTTCTATTTCAGGTCAACTAGAGGAGGTATGAAACTAAATTAAACACTAATATTTGTGTCCAGATTTTTAAAAGGGTGTATGTTGTTAAAAATTGCTGAAAATTTTTCTCCAGCATACAAATAGTAGGCCAAACTATAAAGTCTTAAAAAACAAAAAGATTGAAAGTATTATTTTCTTTTTCCCTGAAAAGACTATGCCAATAGAAAACGAACAAAAATTAATTAAAAAACTTTTTCCACAAAATAAGTTTGTCAAAGAACAGTAAAGAACTCCACTAAGCAACAAATGAGCAAAAACAAAATCAAATAATCTACCAAACGTGAAACTACCCCAAATCAGCATCGATAAATAAATGAAACCCAAAACGAACAGAAATTACAATAAATAACCGAGTCAAACTCAAAACGAGCAGAAATTAACATAATTTGGGCTCAAAACCCCTATGCCTTCCCAAGGCCGGAACAAAATTTGCACTTTACTGAAAAAAATAAAAATGAATGTGCATTGTCAGTTTCATATACATATACTGATATCTAGTAATCAAAATGTTAATATTATTTGATTTATTAAAGTTATAAAAGTAAAAACATTTATATTTTTTCCAGTAAAGTAAAAATTTGCTGATTTGAGCAGCATTCCTGTTGTAAAATATTAGCGAGCGCTGTTTATGAATAATGTCCGAACTATATAAGAATTCATTTAAATGCTTCCATGGCCTAAAGCCCTACCAAAAATAAATGGTGACCAAAACGGAGTTTAATAGGATTAAACCCAGATGATAATACCTACTGGTAGACTATTACTGCTACTACTAACAACTCACTGCAACAACAAGCCACTTGAGGGCGATACAGCTACACAAGCTCCTCTTACATCCCAACCTATTCAAAGCCTCCCTCTGTACACCCTCCCAAGAAGTTTGTATTTCCTGTATATCTTAGGGAAAACTTTAAATTCTTACTTCTCTTAACTACTAATATTACTGGCAAGACCGAATCTAGGAGGAAAGTATCAGATTTTATACCCCCCCCCCTAAAAAATTTGACGCGTAAAACGTAACAAAAATACACTTGAACAAATTTCTTATGCGGTCTTTAAAGTTTTTTTTTGTACCCCTCTGCCGAACAAAAATGCTGAATATGGCCTTAATACTGGTAGATAAAATTTATTAAAGTGATAAAGAGTACTTACCATCTACTTGATAAAGAGTACTTACCATCTACTTGAAGATAAGCAGTTGATGAAACTCCAGACAGCTCGATTGTATATTTTCCTGTATCTTCAGGTTTTGGTTGACTGATGACAAGTTTGTAGCTTTCATTTTCATTGATGAACTTATACTTTGACCCAGCAAATATTTCCTAATTAAACAGAAAATATTATTTCCGAAACTATATATACCTTTCCAGTAGAGATTACCAAAGATAAGCTTAATGCCTAAAATCTACTTATCAAAAGCCTGAGAAAATTTGCCTTATTTTTGGAAAAAGGCAGAAAACACCCCCAAAAAGTCAAGGGATTTTAACAGAAATCACACCATCAGATTCAGCATTACACAGAATCGGTTCTAGGCGTTTACCCCCCCCCCCCCGGAAAAAAAATCCTGCCCCGGGGAAAAACCCCCCCCAAAAAAACCCCCCCCGAAAATACCCCCCTGGAAAATAAGGCTTTCAAAATTTGAGAATTGAATTTGAATTTTTTTTTTATTTCCGTAGGGGGAAGGAATTTTGGTACTTGTGTATTATGCCCCACTCACTCAAGTTTACGCTGTGTAAAATTCGAGAATATACCGTTTTTTTTTGTTAGTTTCTTCGTTTCTTTAGAAATAAATTTGGGCTATAGATTTCCGCAGGGGATATTTCCTGGGGGGTAATCGCCGGGGGGTAGACGCTGGCCAACGATTTGAAAGAGCTTCAAATAAATAGTATTCCAAAATTAGAAATTTGACTGATTCTTGTCATCTAGTTTGGAATGCCAATGCACCTCCTTTACACAAAAAGAATTGTGAATTCATGTCTTTGCGTCCTACGGGTCCAAAGCTTACTGAAGATTAATTTTAAAAATATTTTTACCAAAAAGAAGTTTTTCTAAGATAAGTAAAGAGCTGCGCTAAACAAGATGAGCAGAAATAAAGTAATAAAATAAATCAAACTAAAACCAACAGAAATCACTATCAGCGCAAATCCGCTGCCTACGACTTCTATTCATTCCCACCGGATTGCATTGCAATCTTAGAGGTAGCCAGCTTAAAGCCGAGACCTATTTAGACTAAGATTAAGGACTAATGCTGAAAATAAAATAATAAAACTGAATAATAATAATAATAATAATAACCAATTACAAATAATGATAAAGATAAAAATAGACTAAATATTATTTTGCTATTATTTACAATTTTGCTATTATTTAGCAGCTGAGAATCTGTTTTACTCATCGATTGAATTACATCTCGAAATTTGCTTTGCATTTCTTTTTTATAGATTTAAAAATACGTTGAAGATGAAAAAATATAAAAATATAGGGAAATTTTCCTATTTGAAAGCAAATTTAGATCATTCTCCAGGAGAAAATCATAAATTCTGACTCAGTTAATGGTTATGGATGAATCTGAAATTAATGAATACAACATTGTTAATTACTTATAATTAACGAATAAATAGATGAATGAATGAATATAATAAATGAAGGAATATTAAAGAATACGGTATAATAATTAATCATAATTAAGTAATTTAACTAACAAATTCAAAACTAATTAAAAATAGATTTTAATGAATTAACAAATTGAATATAATTTTGTTAATAACTGAATTTTTTCAATTTTGTCAGAAATTTTTTGGGGAGACAGGGGGGAGCAAATCAAGATTATGCCTCGGGTGAAAGAGAGGCCAGAACCGCCTTTGCTAAACCCTCACTTTTAGATGCTTACTTTTAATCAATTCTATTAGAGAGAAAGAGAGTGTAAAAACACGGAGGTGAAGAGGAGTATTGAGGAGTAAGGGGAGTTCCTGAGTTTGGGTTGATACGAAAACACGCTGAGACGGAAATTTATAAGGAAAGATAAGACAAGTGTTCATTCAAGGAAAACTCAAAAATATGCGGTCTTTTCAATGTGAGCTAGAACTGTGTACTTGTCGCAAAATCACACGTTTGACGTTGATCATGAACCTCAAAGTGTAAACCGTTAATTCATAACTTTAATTATAACGTCAATTATACTGTTAATTGTAACGGTTAATTATACCGTAAAGTGTAAACCGTTACAAAACCTTTAATTTATAACGGTATGCATCTGCACTGTTTGTTCTACGGTTAAACGATATTCGTTCGATAGACACCGGTACCCGTACTAGGATTTTCATTTAGCAGGAGGAGCGAGGAGGGTTAGCTAGTGGTCCTCTGAGGAGGGATTCTCTGAACGACTCCTTTTAGTCAGTAAGCCAAAGAGGGTAGTTTTTCCTTTTTCAAATAAATACAGCCTTGTTATCAAATGTACATTTTAACTGTTTAAATTGATAAATATGGCTTGATTTTCTAAAAATAAACAAAGGATACAAAATAAAGATACAAATAAAAGATATAAATAAAACAAAGATAAGATAATGATGAAGTGCAAAACAATGTAAAAAGTAAATAAATAGTAGTGAATAAATGAATAAAAAAGAAAAATGCAAAGTGTAAAAATTATGAGAAATAAATAATAATAATAATAACTAATTACAAATAATGATAAAGATAAAAATAGACTAAATATTCTGGATGATACAAGTTCATTAGAAATAAAAATATAGCGTTTTGCTTACATCTTTTTTGAAAAGCCATTTAGGTTTCAAACCAGGTTTTGAGAAGATTCCTTCAAACACAACTCTCTTTTCTCTGCCCTCCTTTGCATATTGATCGATAAGTGGCTGCGAAAATGACTCTGTTTTCTGAAAATAATCGCAAGTAAAATTAGTCAAAGACCTTATTTATTTCATATACCTTGTCTACAGAACAGAGAATTTGTGTTTAACAATATAGCGTCAAAATATTTACACAGCGTCAGCGAATTTGTGACTTTGACAGTGCAGTGTCCATTCATTCTCTGTCGATATAAATGTCGTATCTCAATACAAGAAAATTGTATGCTCTTTTTGTGTCGTTTCTTTTCCTCAGTTCCGAAATGTTGACAACTTTTGTTGAAAAAAAAATGATACATTGAGCATTATATTTGGAAATTGTCAACATTTACGTCAATACCGTAGTCTTTTCATGACATAGGTGGACTTCTTTTAGTAAATGTAAGAAAACGAGAAAAGGAAAACATTGTTAAGATGGCGTGGATGGAGCCTTCATGACAAATATTTCTCTTTACTCATGTTGACTGTCAAAAACCAAGAAATTTTGAATGGGAATTATTAGGTTTAAACAATTTTAGTTAAAAAGCTAGCATGTTTGATTGGAACTAAGTAGTTAAACCTATTCTTGAATTACAGTACACTAAAAATGAGTTTGCTAAGAATGGCCTTAGCAAACTAATACCCTTTATCTCTCATACATTGTTAGAATGAAGTTTGCATCAATGGTTTTTACTGATTTTTGAATACTCACAAATCATTTACGTTTTTATTTAAGCGCAATCAGAAATATCATTTGTAGATAGATATAACCTTCCATTTTATAGTTACAAGATGCTATTAAAAAATTAACTTCTTCTGTGACCTAGCAATATGGGTATTTTCTGTTTCAATTAAACATACCCTATGTTTTATGCCATATAGCATACTTCTAAAACATCATAATATATAGAATATTGCCACATATTACATTATATAGTATAATTACGCTGAACCTGTCATTTCAATCATTTGGACAGAAAATAAAGGAAGAAAGATTGTGTATATGTGAGCAGAAGAAGTTGACAGGATAGATGAAGAAGAACAAGACAGAACTAAAAAAGAAGACGGTAATACTATAAAACTAATTCACTAGACTCCATACTGTGATGAATTGGAAAGTATGTTATACGAAAAAAGACAGTATATACATAAGAAGAAATATAAGAAGATAGAATATGAGAAGAAAAGAAAACAGAATTTTATAAAAAAAAGGAAAACAGAGTATACGGAAGAGAAGAAACATACTTAAATAAGAAAAGGAAGCCTGAACATAATGAGAAGCTTATCATAAGTAGGCTACTTCTCTAGCTCTAAAGTAGCTTCAATGGTCAATGATGGTCTCTAGGGAATCAGAGTGCACAGACTTAAAACACAAATTATTGATGCTTATGCAAATATATCATTCCCAGCAAAATACATGGGACAAATTATCCTTAATTATGCTGGCTATCTAACAAACTTGCCTAACCGCACAGTTTCGCGCAATATCCTTGAATTGGATTCAAAAATACTCTACCCACGCTTAGATTCGATTGGATAACGCTTTTTCCGCGCAATGTCATTGGATATCGTCTACTTTTAGGAACGCAAATCATCTGATCGGATGGCTTTTGAGGTTTGCAATAATGTTGAAATAAGATATCTGATGAAAACTAATACATAATCTGTGCTTAACTGTTATGAACTCAAATTCCGTTTAAATTACTCTAATCTATAAAATTAAGCTTAAAGAGCTTATAACCTCATTTTTTTTATGTATTTTATATATTTTATTTATTTTGACAAAAACAGAAAGCTAAATTAATTTCAATTACTTTAGTTCAACTAATAAATCAACATATTAATTGAATTAACCAAGTTTAATTAAGTTATTGGATTAACCAATTTAGTTTTAACTAGTTTAAAATTAATTTAGTTAATTTTAGTCGTTTTTTGTAATCCGCCTGATCAGGACATAAAAAAATCAAGACATATAAAAGAGTATCTTTGATAGGGTGTATTTTAGAGAATTTTGTGGCCTAATAAAGATTGTAATAACCCTATGGGAATAAATATTTATATTTATCCAAATAACTTATATTAAATTGACTCCAAGTGCCGGTAAATTATGCAAAGAAATCCAATACAAGTTAGGTATCCAGTGGATGGCAAGTAAAAATTTAGATATCGGACGATGACAAAGGGCGTATTAGAAAATAGTCTCAAAAGAAGCATTTTTATGTCCAAAAAATGGGGTTTAATAAGGTCTTTCTATACACTCTACTTTTGAAAGAGACCCATCAAAAGTATCCAGAAACTATTATTTTCTGAAATTAAAAATGCAAGACAAAGTACATCTATTAAAATAACATACCCCCTAAAGTGGTGTTTATATACAGGTCTAGCTGTATTTCTTTGTCTAACGGGGTACGTGGCAATGGACGTGTTTAGGCGTGGATGTATAACCAGACATACACGTGGACGCTGTTTCAGAAACCGATAATAAAGATGGCGGCAATAGATGCTTTTTGACTGACAGAGGGTGTGTTAAAGAACTCAATTATCATTATAGATAATTAATTATTTTTTTCTGTTTAGTTCCAATACTATCGAAAACACAAAATTGAGTTCTGAAACACAGGCATGGCTTCTTGAACTCGATGCTAAGTTGCCACTTGTTTCTGGCTAGCATCAAATTTTTAGATTAATTGTGGCTCTGTGGACACATATGTTTAGGGATATACTGGTCTAGACATTAAGTATAGCTAGACATGTATGTAAACTTCGCCCTAGGAGGACTTAAGGACGCACAAAAAAAGCCACACTATCACAAAAAATACAGAAACTAACTACAACAAACTGACATGCGATCAAGGGGCAATGAAGATACAAAGGAGAAGTTAAAGCGAAAGAAGAATTACACATAGATTCAATCAGTGTTCACAATACACTATAGAAAATTAAATATTTATATTCGTGTGTTAGTGACGTAAAAAGGAGGCACATTGCGGTGGCCTGATACTCGTGTTTCCAATTGCACACCTATTTTTTAAAATCTTCTTTTTTTTAACTTCTAATGTTATATTTTTGTTTTTGTGTATTTTTATTTTGTGTAATCCTCTTTAACAACATCTTGAATGTTCTGTAAAGGGGTAGAAATTAATTACCATTAATAATTGCTATTTCTGATATATGGGATATGAAATTTTCAACAGGCTAGTGAAAAGTTGCTTTATGGCAAAGAAGGTACATTATATACTCTGTCGACTAAAGATGCGAATTTTATTTCGAAATTATTAAGATAGACTAATCAATCATATAGGTCATACGCTGGAGTTCAAAAATGCACTTAAAAGTACAATAATTGCTGCTTTTACTTGATGCAGTATAAGATATTATGAATCAATGTGAAATTAAATAAGTGAAATAGACCTATAAGGACTTATTACTGTTTCTTTGCATTTCAAGTTACACAAAATCAACATATCGCTTTCCTCGATCCTTTATTAGATTTAGCAGTCCAATAAAAATTCCTATTCTATCAAACTTGAAACAAATTTTCATAAAAAGAAATTAGGGAACGGGAAAAAATAATGAGACCCATCAACAAATCTATATTTCAGCGTTCGAAGCAGAATTTAAGTTTATTTTATTGGATTTTATATATATATATATATTCATATATATTTTATTTTTATTTTATAGTAGTCAAAAACAAGCCAAATCCTATTTTTGTGCCTCCTTTAATTCCCGGGATGAATTACAGTAAAGAATACTGTCATTTGTCATTCAAGGGGGGGGGGGGATACATCAATAAACGGTTATCAAAAAATGTAACTTCTTTTTCGGTATAAATGGTTATTACTATTTTTACTATTATTATTAATTTATTATTATTATTATTATTATTACTATTATTACTATTTAACCAAGGGGGATATACTGGTTATTTGTATAAAAATTAACTGTTGGTAAATAAGCGAGGAACTACAGCAAAATAAAGTGCTGTCTTTTGAGGAATAAAATGGCACATTTACCGGGGTATAACTTGAGGCAGGTCCAGAGAGCAAGATCCCCACTAAAGTTCATACATAAAAAGATATGCTAAAAAAAAGTGTTCCCCACTAAATCAAGGTTAAATGAGGATTATTTTTTATTATAGGTTATTATTATAGATTATTATCATATATTATAGATTATTAGTTATAGATTGTCGATTATAGATTAT
Source organism: Artemia sp. Kazakhstan ARC1039 (assembly GCA_029168905.1). Classification (NCBI taxonomy): domain Eukaryota; kingdom Metazoa; phylum Arthropoda; class Branchiopoda; order Anostraca; family Artemiidae; genus Artemia; species Artemia sp. Kazakhstan ARC1039. Next base: position 52,246 of record JAQQPU010001831.1, on the reverse strand, counting down.
AAGTTATTATTATAGGTTAGGAACCTATAAGAGGTCAATAAATATTTTAAGTCATGATAAAGCAAAGAAGTAAATTATAAGAGCAACGGTTCTATGGCCAGTAGATTCTTTACATACAGAAAATGGTCCATATAGCCCCTTTGCCTATATTCTGATCCTCTGCCTTCGATCAGGACTGTAATGCGTGGCTGGGGATGGATAATCCAACGTTTCCTATGTTTCCCCACCTCCCCAGATTTCTCTAGGTACTCATTTGGAGCGGGGTATATTCAGGCTGATCTTGCAGAGTCAAACTGGTATGCCTGTCTCATACCAATTAATCATCGATAACAGGATTCGAACACATGCCCCGAAGGACACACGAGTGCAAGTAGAGCGTGCCAGGCACTCAGTTAGGGCATCAGAAAGAAAGTAGAAAAAACTGAGGGTAAAAGGAAAAAACAGAAAGCAAAAGATTAACAATGGCTTATTGATATGATTAGCTCATGAATTGTATATTCTACTTCCCTGGCTTTTAACTAGATAAGTAATTGTACAAATAGGCAGGGCCGTATCTAGGATTTTATTCAGGTAGGGAGGGGGGATACAAAATGATTTTTTTCGGGGGGGGGTGCACAAAACGAGGAGGGGGGTTACAAAAACACATAAAAAATTTGCTTATATTCATTTTTTTACGTCTTTTACGAGTCGGACAAACATTTCGGGGAGAGGGGGGTTCAAACCCCTAAAAGAGAACATTAGTGATCAGATAGCTACTAAAAAATGGACTGGAATAATCACTAAACCATACTCAGTTAAAAAGCAGGGATGAGTATAAATATGAAAGGTAACATCAACAATTGAAACGAAAATATATTAATGACGGTTTAAATTTCCTAATAAGACAGTGAAATTCTTATTAGGAATTTAACCTGTTTTTAATAAATTCTCGTTTCAATTGTAAACGGCAAGGCTGTATTATCCAGCGAAATATTTAAAGAGCATTAAATAACGTTTATTAGTTACTACGGCTAAACTGTCTAAAAGAGATACATTTATTGAAAACCAGATATTGATGTCTTTAAGGAAAATCAGGACTGCCACTAAGAATTTAACAACATCCCATGATTTACTTGCTAAAAATCGCAAGGTTTAAAAAATAGAATTAAGTATTTTAAATAACAATAATGCTTAATAACGTAATAATTAGTATCTTTTTGACGATAACTTCCAAGATTTCAAATTCTAAACTAAAATCCAATATATGGGTAAAAGTCCCAAGGAGTAGCAGGCCTGCTTCAGGAGGAGATGTGAGGGGATAAAACTTTAAAATCCTTGTAATATATCCTTACAGTAAATTTCAATGATACAAAGGTAGAAGTGTCCTTCCTCTCGACTGGTTTGGAAATCTTTCGAATTTCTGCAATACTCAAATCCTTGTACTCAACCGTCGGCAAGAGACTTGGCTATTCCAAATAATTAAAAATTAAAACAAACTTTGTTAAATTTGGACATGTAAGCTTTGACTAGCAAGAAGCCACCAAGGACTGACTGTTCGAATGGGTCGGGATGCATAGGTTGTATTTAAAGCTCCTATTCCTCCGTTAGCATTAGAAAAACAAAACTGTCAACACTATCTAGTGTTTGTCAACACTTGGCATTTTTTCAGTTTAAAAATAAGATTAATTAATTGAATTCGAGTAAAGAAAAAATTAGGGTAGTAATAAGTGTATGATCCTGGCAGAATAACTATTACAAAGCTTCAAAAATACCAAGTGTCGTTAAACGCTAGATGGCGTTGACGGTTTTTTCGGGGACACTAGCACAAGTTCCCACTCTTACAAATTACCCATATCTTTGATTGCCATCCATAATGATTGGTGATTTTGTGTTCTACTTAGTTATGTTAGCTTTTCCCTATGGTGATTACTAGTGAATGTTTTCTGCCTTTCAACTTTAATTTTTCTGGGACTTCTAGTAAGTGCATATATCTCCTGGTCAAATTTTGAAAAAAAAATTACATTCAAAATCAGTATAAAAGAGGGAGAATTTCAAATTTAATCCCTCAATTTTCAGGTAGGATGGTCTCAACGAAAGATGCCAAATTATGGTGCAACTTTAGTGAATTTACAGTTCCTTTTAATTACTTTTTTGTTTTGTTGATTTCAACTGTTTATTCCTTTTTCTTTTTTTTTAACGGCAATCTTGGTAAGATCCCATTTGAAAAAATGAAATATTTCACCACTAAATGTTTTATATTTTCGAAATAAGATCTTTTCAAAAGCCTTTTCCGCAGAGATATACTCGGTTTGAACCCATCCTCTATTATTCAACCGACTAGTAAATTGGTCTTTCAATAAACAAAAAAAGTCTGGTGCATTCACACCCTGCAAAAAAAGATAAATTCCAGGTAACGCATCTAAGCAGGTCAGGTCCTAACATTACTCAAAGCTGCTAGATAAAATTCACGAGAAGATAATGTTTTGCTGACACTCCTCCCCCAACAAAATCCTGAATCTGCACGTGTTACTTGTAACCTAGCTTAGTAACGTCAAACTTGAAACTTGTTTTACAGTTAATGTGTCTGCACATAAAAATTATATTTATTTAAAAAATTTTATTCCAGATGCTCTGAATAAAGCAAATTTATAAGAAAAAGGAATTAAAGGCTGGACGTGACTGCCTTTAATTCAACCCGTTTACAAATTTTTCTTAGCTGATCAATTTTTTAATCGAATTCTATCCCACTATAAAATAATTGAAGCCGTAAATAGTAATAGTGAAACAAGAATCCATAATCATATTAAGCCATAAGTAAAAAACAGATCTAACGTATAGCGGAAAATACGAGCCATAATTTGGAAACAGTATTACTATTCTGGTATGAGGTTCTGGTACAAAGCGGCTAAAATTATTGGGCTTTATACCTGGTGAAGTTCCAAGGGGGAAAAATAAAAAATTGAAAATAAAAATAATTTTTTGCCATTAAAATTATTTGAATAACAAGAAACATAATTTTAAGCAAGGGTAAATTTAGCCAAACGTGTTTGCAGTTAAGCACTAAGCAATAGAATGCGGTGCGTATTTGTTCAAGTGAGCTCACACTGCAAATTGTTCGTGTGGACAAATTACAGAATGGACGATATTCTAATCTCAGAGGAAAAGGCTCCTGCTATTTTCACAATAAATAAATTATGAAGAAAATTAGTCTTCTATTTTTATAGTTCGTTGGATTGAAGCATCTTAAATAACGTAGGTCAAAGACTATTTAACGCCGTTTTAAACAATAGAAAAATGTTTTAATTGTTGTGTTACTAGATAAATTAAAGTAATTATTACAAAACAATTAACTGAAACAATTAGAAAGTTAAGTAAATAAACCAGATAAACAATTAAAAAAAACAATAATTCATGTCAAAATGAAAATTATTTTTATGAATCCAACAAAGGACTTTCACAATAGAAGAACTCGTGAAGATGACTATTTTTTTTAATTGACTTAAATAAAAAAAATTATTTAATTTTTTTTAATGATTTTTAAATAATTTTTTTTTAAATAATAATTTTAAATTAAATAATTTTTTTTTAATTTTTTTTTAATTGTTAGTAATGTCCAAATACCGTAGGGAAAGACTACTTAGAGCCGTTTTAAATAACTAACCAGTATTTTAATTACATGGTTATTTATTACATTGAAACAGTTCATAAGAAATTAAACAAAATAATCGGACGATTATAACAAAACAATTATTATTTATTGAAATAATTTAACAATCAAGCCCCATTTCAAGCTATCGTCATTGACGGATGTCAAAACACCTTTAAGAAATGAAAGTCAAAGGTCTTTTCTTTGAAGAAAAGGGCACATTATGGCAACCCCAATATATTATAGACTCGCTGTCAAAGGGTAAAGAGAGGCCGAACTAAAAGAGGCCAAAGGGCAAAAATAGAAACGATGATTTTCAAGTGTTTACAGTTCATGCTCTGTATTCGTGCTTATTAAAGTCTTTTAAGAAAGACCTAAGACGTAGAGGTACCTAAGGCTAGTTTTTCAATTTGTAAAAAGTGGCCTGTCGCGTTCGGTAGATTTTGAAGGTCCGCTGTTCAAGATCAAAGAAAGACATATTTTAAAGGTAAAAAATTAAATGTTTACAAAATTTACAATTTTTGTTTACATAGTTTTGCAAAATTTTTTGTTGTAGGGCTTATTTTGCTTGTTAAAAAACCTTGGATAAACGACAATCAGTGGTGAACTCTTTGACAACAAGTGGCCTTTTTTGGTCCCTAAATATTTTATACCAACTGCCCGAGACAAAGAAAGGAGTATTTCCAAAAGCAAAAAAAGGTGTTCTCAAAATTTTGCAGTGCAAGCTCTGTATTTATGCTTTCATGGCTTCATGCTTCTTTTTTTTATGCTAACAATGCATCAGCTTTTAATATATCCTTGGATTTCAAAAACTTATAAATATCGTTTTTGGCGGGCTCTTTAAATATCTAACCTCATCAATATCCGGTTTTGTTAAAGTTGGCCAATCAGGGATAAGTTCGGCAAGAGAGGCTCGACGTTTCTCAGGTGTCTGAAGACAAAAAAAAAATTCGTTGAAAAATGATTGCAAAATTCAAAACTTAGTATAAAAAACAAAGCCAAAAAAGTGGAACATCGTGATGAAAAGTGACAAAATAAAAAAATAGGAAAATTTGTATCCTTTAAAGACTGCTGACCAAAATATTAAATGTGAACCAAATTTATTAAGGATAAAGAATATCTGTTTGCATCTAGCACTAAAGAAACTGTTAAGCAAGAATTTTATTTCAATAGTTTTTAAACTTTATATTAAGCAATAAAATGAACAAAATTTAAAGAAATATTTCTAATGACAGGACAGATTGCAGTAACCATAAAAATTATTCCACCAAAGAAGGAAATAATCTTAAAAGAATTTGCTTTGTATTTTCAGTAAACTAAGCTTAAATTATAACCTTATTATACATAATTCAAATTTCTTATAAATTAACTTTATAACTTTATATTTAGAAATGAATGAAACTACGCATATGTTAACTTGATAAGAAAAATTTTTGATGCCAAAAATTATTTTACTTTAAATTTATATAATGCATCAGCTTTAAGAAACGATCGGA